>JAJSRW010000438.1:0-46004 GCA_022414725.1 Microglena sp. YARC | reverse complement strand
CCCAAACGCCCCCCGCCAGCTCCCCCCCCCCCACCCCCTCCCCCCCGCCTAGCTACCGTCGCCCTCTCCGACACCCCGATCACCCACACCCAACACCCACACCCCACAGTCCCACCACCACCCAAGCGCACCCCATACGTATTCCTCACAACACTCCACACCCCAACCCCATCCTCCACCAACAACCCTACAGTTCCGACACCCCCATCTAACCCACAACCCAACATCCCAACCAACCCCACTACCCCACATCCCGACACCCCACACCCACACCCCACACCCCACATCCCAACACCCCACATCCTCTCGATCATCCCCACAACACCAACACCATGATGGCGGCACATCCGCTTGATATCTGACCCACGACAATCCGCACTAACATCCCCCACCCCAACAACCCCTCACCGAACCCTAACACACCCACACGCCCCACAAGTACCACATTCACCATATCCCCACCACCCCCACACCCCACACCCCACCACCCCACACCCACACCCCATACCCCCTCACACGAAACCGCTACACCCCATCACCCCCACCACTACCACATGACCACCACCCGCACACCCCCACACCCCCACAACACCCACCACCTTCCACACCCCACACCACCCCACTCACCGCCACACCCGCCTACAACCCACAGATTTCCCACAACCCACAATCCCACAAACCCAACATAACCCACCCAAACCCACCAACAACCACAACCCCACATCCACATCCCCACAACCACAACCCACCAACCCACAACCCAACATCCCACACCCCACGAAACCCACACCTCAACCCATCCCACACCCACAACGCAACATCCTCCACACCACACCCCACAACGCGTCCACAACCCACACCCGCACAATCCCACACCCCACACCCATCACACCCCCACATTCCACAACCCCACACCCCAGCATCACACTCGCCAACATCCCACACCCCACACCACACCCCACACCCCACAACCCCACACCCCACACCCCAATCCCACACCCCACACCCCACATCCCACTACCCCCCACACCCACACCCGTTCAAACCCACACCCTCACATCCCACATTCCCACATCCCACACCCCCACACCCCACACCCCACAAGCCCCACATTCCCACACCCCACCACCCCACTACCCCACACCCCACCATACCGCCCACACCCACCACCCCCACACCCCACAATCCACCACCGTCATACCCCACACCCCACAACCCCATCACCCCACTTCCCACATCACCACACCCCAACCCACATCCCACAACCCGTCACAACCCACCACCATGTCGCAGACCACACACCCACACCCCAATCCCACACCCACACCCCACATCCCACACCCACACCCCACACCCCCACACCCACACCCCACATCCCACAACCCACACCCTCACCCCACACTCCCACACCCCACACCCCAACATCCCACACGCCGTCTCAACCCACAACCCACATCCCACACCCCACCACCCCACACCCACACCCCACAACTTGACATCCACACCCGTCAACCCACAAAATCCCACACCCCACACCCCACACGCCACACCCCTGCGCCCCATAACCCCACATCCCACATTCCCACACCCACATCCCACACCCCCACACCCCACATCCTCCCACCGCACAGCCGCTGCACTGGCTTATTCGCACCTATCCTAGATTGCCTTTCAACGACCCTTTGCCAAGCAGTGACAAGGCGTATACCAGGATGCCATCAACGGCTCGCGCGTCCTGGTAAGTTGGCTGTGTGTGTGTGGTGTGGCTGTGGTGTGTGGGTGTGTGGTGTGTGTGTGTGGTGGTGGTGGTGGTAAAAGCCTGTGATAAGCTGGGGGCAGATGGCAGGCTTATACCCAGCGGGAGATCAACAGCTGCCTCTGGTGAGTGGTGTGTGGGGTGTTGTGTGTGGTGTGTTGGTGGTGTGGGGGGAGCTGGGTGTGTGGTGGTGTGTGTGGGGAGGAGGGTGCATACCAGGATTGTGCCATCACGCTGGCACTCTGGTGGTCTGAGTTGGTGTGTGTGTGTTGGTGTGTGGGGGGAGCTGGGTTCGGTTGGTTGTTGTGGGTGTGGGGTGGGTTAGGTGGGTGGGGTGTGGGTGCGGGGGAGGGGCACACCCAGCGGATGGCCATCTCAATGCGCTGGGATGCCTCTGGTGAGTTGGTGTGTGTGTGTGGTGATGTGTGTGTACGTGCTCCCTCAATATGTATGGAACGGCAATATGATTCAGTTAGGAATCATGCATTAATTTATATGATATGATGCCGGCAGTCTGACTAGGCTAAGGTTACAATTTATATACAACATCATATGACACATTTGGTATAATACCATATGATATCACTACTCGCCTTAAAGGGTCAACATCATATTATGCCGGTTTCACTACAAATAGGAGGCAATGAAACCAATTCCAATGCATAGAATATGCAAACAAGTCAAAGCCAAAATCAAACAGACCAGCCAACCAACCAACTAAACCACACCAACCCAACCACCAACCAATCCAACCAAACAACCAACCAACCAACCAACCAACCAACCAACCAACAACTAATGCTTACTTGTTCCCCTCCCTTCCCTCCCAGTGGCACCCAGCCATCGCAGTTATACAGGGGCGGCTGGCCAACGGTGCTCCTCATCAGCGGCCTACCCTTTAACTGGCCAGTCCTCAGGAGGTGTCTTATTGGAGCTGGCGCCCGTGGCATGCTGACAGACAACCAACCAACCAAAATCAAACAACAAACGAAACAAACAACAGAAACACAGACAAACAATACAAACTAAAGAAAAACAAGCATTTACAAAACCAACACAAGCTACTGCTTCCCCTCCCTCCCTCCCAGGATGGCACCCAGCTGTGACTGTATCAGGGGTGCGCCACGTGTGCACCTAAAGGCAGTGGCCTTCCCTGCGACTGACCAAGTCTTCCGGATGCTGTGTGCTTTGGTGCCGCTGGCTCGGCAAGGCTGGCTGCACTTCGGCCGAAGGCCGCCCCCTTGGCGAGCCCATCTTCCCCCCAGAGCTGAAAAGTCCCGTTGAAAGCCGTTCTCTTGCGAGCACCTGCCTGGCCCCCATCGCAGACTTGGTACCGCCCGTGAACCATGCGAGGACGATACTAGACCTGAAGGAAAAGGGTTTCTCCGTGCTTCCATAGTTTGTGTGGGTGGGGAAGCCACTGAGGTGGTTGTTGTTGTTGGTGGTGAGTGGTGGGTGGCGGTGGGTTTTTTTTGGTGGTGGTGGGGCCGTATGGGTGATTAGTTGGGGTGGCGTGGTGGTGGTGGGAAGCTCTGAGGTGGGTTGTTTGTTTGGTGGTGCTCGGTGGTAGGTGTTAGTTGCGGAAGCAACTGAGGTTCAGCTGTTGTTGGTGGTGCGTTTGGCAGGTGGTGGGAGAAGCACTGAGGTGGGGTTGTTGTTCGTTGCGGGTTGTGATGGCGCGTGGTGGTTGGTGGTGGAGGGAAGCACTGAGGTGGGTTGCTTGGTTGGTGGTGGTGGTTCGGTGGTAGAGTTGGTCGGTAGGTGGTGGTGGTGGCGAAGCTCTGAGGCTGGGTTGGTTGTTTGGTGGTGCGTTCGGTTTTGTTGTGATGGCGGTTGCTGGTGGTGCGGAGGCACTGAGGTGGTTTGTGGTGGTGGGAGGCACTTAGGTGGGTTGGTGGTGTGGGAGGGCAACTTGAGGTGGGTCTGTAACTGACTTTTAGTGGCGGACCTACAGCCGAATTTTGTGGTGCGGAGGCACTGTGGGTTTTTTAGGGATTGTTAAAAACTGAAATCATTTGGGGGGGGCTCTCTACCTTAATTTTTTGCTAGCCGAACGCAAAGTTTTATATATGGTCTTGGTCTCGTACCGTGAGTTATGGGGCATTACAGCTAATCCAGAAATACTGGAAATGTTCAAACAAATATTGATCGAAGTAGATATAACAACCTACATTTAATGATTAAATATATTAACATCGTTCATAATATAAACCTTCATTATTTGATAACTATATTACACCATGTTCATTACATTACAATTAACATTACAGTTAAAGTTCTACTTGGGACACCCGCGAGGGTGTATCGAGACTCTGTGCTTTAAACAAAAAGAAAAAGCACCCACAAAGCAAAAAACCCCATTCATCAGGCCGGTCGTGTCCGAGATGATAAAACAGAATACCAAACTCCAACCACCGTTTTGGTAGGCGTAGGTATATAAACCCCTAGAGCAGGCCCAGATCCAACCACTTGATCAGTGCGGATGTAAGAAGCTAACAAATGAGAAGTCACAAGAAGAATAAAGGATAATTAATTACTTGCCACCTCTCAAGCAGTCCCAGGGCTTCCTGTCTGCTCTTCGTAACAAGTACAAAAGATTTGTCAGCCTACATTATGATCATTATATTAGATATATTCATATATAAAACCTATATATGATAATTATATGAATATATGAAGTATATTCTCCCTATAAACCTAACATATGATTAATATATTCATATATGCGTATATAAAACGTACATATGATAATGAAGGGGTACTTCTAGGGTTTCTGGAGAACATAATTATCCGTTTGATTTCAAACATGCTTCTCCCTCATTCAAAATATGTTCCGTACGCATTCAAAAATTGTTTCTCCAGATTCAAAATTGACCAATGCTTCTTCACACAGTCTTATGGACCACTACAGTTCCTAACGAGCAGCAGCGACTATCAACCTACCTGCCTTACATCTTCCTTGTGACTTGCTTGCACGATCTAGCTTGGCGCAGAATAACAGGACCGCAGGTTGGGCATTTGAGATGAAGTTCTCTTACACACTACCTTCCTATTACCAGCAAGCACTAATCACTACCTGCCTGGACATCCTGCCTAACTGCTTGCATGATCTAGCTTCCAAACAGACCGCAGGTTAGATTGAGATGAAGTCTCTAACCACACTACTTCCTATCAGCAGCACTAATCATCCTACCTGCCTGCCTAGGACATCCTCCTAACTACTTGTTCGATCTAGCTTTCCAAACCCTGACGCGGCGCAGGTTGGCATTGAGATGAAAGTTCACTACACACTATCTTCCTTAAATAGCAGCGACTATCATCCTACCTGCCTGGACATCCTCCTAACTGCTTGCACGAATCTAGCTTTCCAGACAGATCGCACGTTGGCATTGAGACAAAGCTTCACTACACACTACTTCGCGGGTCCCAGGATGTACCTATTCATCCTTCCTGCCTGAGCCAATCTTCCTGACGGCTTGCACGATCTAGCCTTCCTAAACTGCACCGCAGGTGGGAATTGAAGAATGAAGTTCAAGGCTGCAAAAAGTACCCGAGTCATTGTGGCGCACTACCCACGTCCCAGAGCTCAACGCGATCAAGGTGACTGCCACAGGCCTGGAAGTGCGGGGCCTCCGTCACCCTCAACGCCATGCCTGCACGCCTGCAAGGACCTCATCGCCAGCCGCCCCGCCTATGAGACCGCAACTTTGCAGGCCATCGTCAAAACCAACTGCGCGTGGTGTCGCAGGAATGCAGATCAGGAACGTGTCCTCCGTATGGGGCGGGCAACATATGCAGCCGTGCTCCGCCCATCCTCTTGATCTGAACCCCATCTGGATGGGCTTCGAGAACCAGCGTCACCCGTTCGTGGGCAAGGGGACTGGAGAGAGGGATGTGCCTGCCTCTGAGTTCTTCCTGGGTTACCGGTGAGTTAATGCGTTAGGGTTAGGGTTAATGTTTTAGGGTTCAGGGTTCATTGAATAGCTTCACAATAGACCACCTTCCATGGGTCCTTATACAAAGAAACTGGCAACCCCATATGGATGGCCTCTAGAACCACCTTCACCGTCGTGGGCCAGGGGACTGGAGAGAGGGATGTGCCTGCCTCTGAGCTCTTCATGGGCTACAGGTGAGTGAATACGCTAGGGTTAGGGTTTTAGGGTCAAGGGTTCATTTAATTGCTTCACAATAACTTCTATAGGCCTTTCTACAAAATTGGAAATTGGCAATCCCATTTGGATGGTGTCTGGAACGATTTTTGTAATATTACATTGTAATAACAAATGTTAACATTTTGATACACCATCTTTTCCTGACGTCAGGCAAGTGGACCTGAAGCGAAATAATAATAAATGAATTAATTCATATGATAATAAATAAATAAATATACTGTAATATACAATTTCAACATTTGGAACAGTCATCTAACTCCTGTCAGCAGACAAGTGGACCTGAAGCAAGATAATAATACATTAAGTAATACTAAATTTATTAATTAATATAATAATAAATACATAAATAAATAAATTGTGGTATACAATTTTAACATTTTGGAACATCATCTTCCCCTGTCTACAGGCAAGTGGACCTGAAGCCCCACGAGCTCCTGTCCCGCATCACCATCCCCTTCACACGGCAGTACGAGTATGTGAAGGAGTTTAAGCAGTCTCCCCGCCGAGAGGACGACATCGCGATCTCAATGCGGCATGCGCGTCTGCTTGGGGGCAGGACGCTGCCGGAACCTGGCGTGTGGAGGAGGCCTCCATGGCTTTCGGAGGTGTTGCGGCTAAGGCCATCATGGCGCCACAGTTGGCTGCTGCACTGGTGGGACAGCCCTGGGAGCAAGCCACTTGTGAGGTGAGTCGTTGGGGGTTGACCTAAATTGAGTTGGAGCGAGTTGAGGACAATTTGAGTAAGATGTAGGGTATGTGTGGGGGCAGTGGCGCGTCTTGTTCGACAGGATGTGCCGGAACCTGGCGTTAGGAGAGGGCCTCCATGGCCTTCGGGGGTGTTGCAGCTAAGGCTATCATGGCGCCTCAGTTGGCTGCTGCGCTGGTGGGACAGCCCTGGGAGCAAGCCACTTGTGAGGTGAGTTTGGCAGCTATAGATTGGCTATGAAAAAGTTATGATGGGGCGTGGTATTAAGGGAGCCCTGTCTTACAGCGGTAGGGAACGGGTTCCTAATTTACCTGTACAAATGTACCATGGCAGTTGAGAGCAAATGCGAACTTAAGGCGCACCGTGGGTATTCACACCCGCACCTTAGTCGTTCAAGGAGCTCCGCCATTGAGCCATTCGTTGAACGGGGATAATTTGGCTATGACACATGCATGCCCCACCCACATGGAACATGAGGTTTTAAAATTGTTCTTTGAGCCAAAGCTTCATGCTCCTCAAAGCTTCATGCACCTCAAAGCTTCATGCACCTCAGTTGGCTGCGGCGCTGGTTGGGCAGCCCTGGGAGCAGGCCACTTGTGAGGTGAGTCGAGGCCACTTGTGGGGTTTGACCTAAATTGAGTTGAGACGAGACATACTTAGAAAGTAAAGACTTTGGGCGTTTGACCTGAACCGAATTGAGCTGAGCTGAGATCCCCCCCCCCCCCCCCCCCCCGACCCCCCCCGACCCCAGGCCCCCCCCCCCCCGACCCCAGGCTGCCCTGGAGGCGTCGCTCAGTATGTGATGTATCTGCGACAACGACCCTGGTGGCTGTTTCAAGTACCGCCGCTCCCTCACCTCTTCCTCCGTGTTGAAGTTCTTTGTCCACGCTGCCTGACACTGTTCTGACCCTGACCCTGACCCTGTCATAACTCAGACCTTACCTTCCCCTACCCTGACCTTACCTTCCCCTACCCTGACCTTACCTTCCCCTACCCTGTCCTTACCTTCCCCTACCCTGACCCTGACCCTGTCATAACTCAGACCTTACCTTCCCCTACCCTGACCTTACCTTCCCCTACCCTGACCTTACCTTCCCCTACCTGACCTTACCTCCCTACCCTGACCTTACCTTCCCCTACCCTGACCTTACCTTCCCCTACCCTGACCCTGTCATAACTCAGACCTTACCTTCCCCTACCCTGACCTTACCTTCCCCTACCCTGACCCTGTCATAACTCAGACCTTACCTTCCCCTACCCTGTCCTTACCTTCCCCTACCCTGACCTTACCTTCCCCTACCCTGACCTTACCTTCCCCTACCCTGACCTTACCTTCCCCTACCCTGACCTTACCTTCCCCTACCCTGACCTACCTTCCCTACCCTGACCTTCCCCTACCCTGACCTTACCTTCCCCTACCCTGACCCTGTCATAACTCAGACCTTACCTTCCCCTACCCTGACCTTACCTTCCCCTACCCTGACCTTACCTTCCCCTACCCTGACCCTGTCATAACTCAGACCTTACCTTCCCCTACCCTGACCTTACCTTCCCCTACCCTGACCTTCCCTTCCCCTACCCTGACCTTCCCTTCCCCTACCCTGACCCTGACCCTGTCATAACTCAGACCTTACCTTCCCCTACCCTGACCTTCCCCTGATTACTTTCCCCTACCCTGACCTTACCTTCCCCTACCCTGACCTACCTCCCCTACCCTGACCTTACCTTCCCCTACCCTGACCTTACCTTCCCCTACCCTGACCTTACCTTCCCCTACCCTGACCTTACCTTCCCCTACCCTGACCTTCTCATAACTTGACCTGATCCTGAAGTTCTTTGTCCACACAGCCTGACCTGACCCTGCCCTACCCTGACCCTGACCTGACCTAACCTCCCCCCCCCCCCACCCACCCACCCCACGCTGCGCTTGAGGCGTCACCAGGATGTGATTATCGACCACTACGCCCCTGGTGGCCGTGTCGAGTGCCGGCACTCACTCACCTCCCACTCTGTGTTCAAGTTTTTTGTCAACACAGCCTGACCTGACCCTGGCCTTACCCTGACCTAATCCTGACCTGACCCTACCCTGACCTAACCCTAACCCTGACCTAATCCTGACCTGACCTGACCCTACCCTGACCTAATCCTGGCCTGACCCTACCCTGACCTAACCCTAACCCTGACCTGACCTGACCCGGACCCTGACCCGGACCCTACCATCCGACCCTACCCCTACCTAACCCTGACCCTGGCCCTACCCCGACCTAACCCTGACTGAACCTGACCTACCTCCCCCTCCCCCTCCCCCAGGCTGCCCTGGATGCTGTCTCTCAGGATGTGCTGATCGACCACAACGCTGGTGGCCGTGTCAAGTACTGGCCCACCCTCACCTCTTCCTTTGTGTTCAACATCTTTGTCCACTCGGCCTGACCTGACCCTACCCTGATTTTGAACTGACCTGACCTGACCTTAATCTCCCCCCAGGCTGCCCTGGAAGCTGTCTCTCAGAATGTGCTGATCGGCGACAATGCCCCTGGTGGCCGTGTCGAGTACCGACACTCTCTCACCTCCTCCTTTGTGTTCAACATCTTAGTCCTCACAGCCTGACCTGGCCCTACCCTGACCTTGAACCTGACCTGACCTGACCTTAATCTCCCCCCAGGCTGCTCTGGAAGCTGTCTCTCGGAATGTGCTGATCGGCGACAATGCCCCTGGTGGCTGTGTCAAGTTCTGTCGCTCCCTCACCTCCTCCTTAGTGTTCCAGTTCTTTGTCCACGCTGCCTGACCCTGACCTTGATCCTGACCTAATCCTGACCTGACCCTCCTCTGACCCTCCCCTGACCCTCCCCTGACCTAACCCCGACCTGACCTGACCTGACCTGACCTGACCCTGTCCAAGACCCTGACCTTACCCCCCCGACTCTACCCTGACCTAACCCTGACCCTGACCCAACCCCGACCTAACCCTGACCTGACCCTGACCTTACCCCCCCGACTCTACCCTGACCTAACCCTGACCCTGACCCAACCCCGACCTAACCCTGACCTGACCCTGACCTTACCCCCCCGACTCTACCCTGACCTAACCCTGACCCTGACCCTACCCGACCTAACCCTGTCCTGACCCTGACCTTACCCCCCCGACTCTACCCTGACCTAACCCTGACCCTGACCCTACCCCGACCTAACCCTGACCTGACCCTGACCTTACCCCCCCGACTCTACCCTGACCTAACCCTGACCTGACCCCCCCCTCCCCCAGGCTGCCCTGGAAGCTGTCTCTCAGGATGTGTTGATCGGCGACAACGCCCCTGGTGGCCGTGTCGAGTACCGTCGTTCTCTCACCTCTTCCTTTGTGTTCAAGTTCTTTGTCCACGCGGCCTGTGCACTAGAAGCTGACAGCCAGAACAAGTTCCAGAGTAACATCCCCGCTGAGGAGCGAAGTGCAGCTCAAGCCTACGAGCGCCCCCCTGCCTGCGGCGTGCAGTACTCAGCCACAGCTGCACCCATGGATGTGGTGGGCCATCCCCACCAGCACATGGCAGCTGACCTACAGGTCAGTACCCCACAGTTTTTCTTTGAGTAAATTATTATTATTATTATCATCATCATGATCATCATCATCATGATCATCATCATCATCATCATCATCATTGTTATCATCATTATCATTATTATAATCATTATTATTATCATTATCATTGTTATTATTATTATTACTAGTACGGTAGCCCGTGTGGCCGGTGGCCACCCCCCCACCCCTATCCTCCCACCCAGGTCATGGGTCCTAGTCTGGTATGGGTTACATAATGGGTAACGCCCTTGCATGCCCTCCCCCCCCTCTCCCTTACACACAGTCAAGATATCAGCCATCTCCGCCCTCGCTCGACGCTCCCCTCCCTCTCCCCCGCACCCACACCTCTTCTCTCAACCTATTACCCTTCTGTTCAGCTGTGGCCTCCCACCCTCACATGCCCCCCCCACCCCCCACCCCCCACCCACCCCCCCCCACCCCCCCATCCAGACCCACAGCATCCCCTACTTCCCCCGACCCTCCCCTACCCCTTACCCCAGCCCATCCACACACACTATTTCTCTCACCTTTCTCCCACCACCATCCCTTCCCCCAACCACCAACACGCACACACAATCTCTTCCTCCCTACCTCGTACCCTTCACATCACCCTGTGGGATTCAATCGTGCAGAAAGAGGGGCAGGCTGTGCTTTGATCCTACCAACAACTTGCGAACGCTCAGATTCCGATAACGCCGAGAACACCGAACCGGTGCAATTGCATGGCAATACACCTGCAGCTTCTTTTTCTCGTGCAGTGCCCCAGTCGATGCTCGATCAACACCCGGAACAGCAAAAATCGCAGCAATATAATCGATAAAACGAAAAGAGCTTGCAAAAATGGGATGCGCGTGGCAAGCGCGAGAGTGTGCAGAAGGACGAAATGGCCATGGCGATCTGAACAAAGTCAAATAATCGCAACAACTGGGTTCCAACCACGACGAATGCGATGCGGTGGCTAGCAAAAGTGCGCATGCGTGAGATGAATGGTGGCAACGCTCGCAGAGGGAGAAAAAAGCATGACGATCTGAAGGCCTGGCTTGATTATGAGTCTGGCGTAACTCCCAAGGTTGGGCAGCATACTCTTCTCGCCTGGCTTGATTATCAGCCTGACGCAGGTACTCGGATCGGGCAGCGCGGGCATTTCGTCGACGCTTGTTGGCTCTGTCCCTATCTTCGTAGCTTAGGCAAGCTCGCCTTGAGCGCTGACTGGCGGTGTTGAGGGCCCTCCTGTCCAGGACCGTTGGCTCATGTGGCTCATGCTCCGCTAAGAAGCAATGCACTGGTGACTATTTTTCTGAGCGTCATGCGAAGCTATCTGAGGGTCAGCAGATGACCTCCAAGGAGAGGATCTTCCATTCGAAATTTCTCGCAGTTATAGTATGGGAGGCAGATGTTGAAATGAAATGAGCGCGCGCATAGCTCAGCGTCTGCTGTTTCGGTATTTGAAAAATTTCGCTGGGATTGGGTGCACGGAAACTCGGTTGCAAGTCGGTTACACTTCGCACCCCCACGGCACGTGGGTACGCGATGATGACACCACGACCGCAACCGGGACCGCGACTGCCATGATTTTTTTTTATATATAGATTATTATTATTATTATTATTATAAATTATTATTATTATTATTATTATTATTATTATTATTATCTCAAAATTACTTGTTGCTGCTGTTACGAGCAGCAAGCCCCACGCTAAGATCACCAAGCTGGACGCCCCCATTTTGATGGAACCTTGTACTGAACAAACAAAATTCTTTGCCTGACCTGGAGGTCAGCGGCGAGGCCACCTCCATGGATGATGTCAAGCTCGCATTCAAATTCAAATCCAAATCCAAATCCAAATCCATTGGCTGACCTGCAGGTCAGCGGCGAGGCCACTTACATGGATGATGTCAAGCTCGCATTCAAATTCAAATCCAAATCCAAATCCATTGGCTGACCTGGAGGTCAGCGGCGAGGCCACCTACATGGATGATGTCAAGCTCGCATTCAAATTCAAATCCAAATCCAAATCCATTGGCTGACCTGCAGGTCAGCAGCGAGGCCACCCACATGGATGATGTCGAGCTCTCAGTGGACGCCCTGCACGCTGCTGTTGTTACGAGCAGCAAGCCCCACGCTAAGATCACCAAGCTGGACGCTTTGTTGTGATCGGTCCTTGTATTGAACAAACACACCTGTAGGTCAGCGGCGAGGCCACCTATGTGGATGATGTGAAGCCCACATTCAAATTCAAATCCAAATCCAAATCCAAATCCATTGGCTGACCTGTAGGTCAGCGGGGAGGCCACCTATGTGGATGATGTGAAGCCCGCATTCAAATTCAAATCCAAATCCAAATCCTAATCCATTGGCTGACCTGCAGGTTAGCGGCGAGGCCACCTACGTGGATGATGTGAAGCTCTCAGCGGACGCCCTTTATGCTGCTGTTGTTACTAGCAGCAAGCCCCACGCTAAGATTACCATGCTAGACGCCCCCATTTTGATTGGACCTTGTACTGAACAAACAGAATTCTTTGACTGACCTGCAGGTCAGCGGCGAGGCCACCTACGTGGATGATGTGAAGCTCTCAGCAGACGCCCTGTACGCTGCTGTTGTTACTTGCAGCAAGCCCCATGCTAAGATCACCAAGCTAGACGCCCCCATTTTGATTGGACCTTGTACTGAACAAACAGAATTCTTTGGCTGACCTACAGGTCAGCGGCGAGGCCACCTATGTGGATGATGTGAAGCTCTCAGCGGACGCCCTGTACGCTGCTGTTGTTACTAGCAGCAAGCCCCACGCTAAGATCACCAAGCTGGACGCCTCCAAGGCCCTGGAAATAGACGGTGTTGCCGGCTTTTACTGTGCAAAGGACATCCCTGCCAAGGGCACTAACAAGATCGGACCTGTGGCCCTTGATGAGGAGGTGTATGTTGAGTCTGTTGCCACAGCTGTGGGCGCTATCTTGGGTGTGATTGTTGCCGAAACAGAGGCAATTGCCAGGCGCGCTGCCAAGCTGGTGGTGGTGGAGTATGAGGAGCTCCCAGCCATCATGAGCTGCGAGGAGGTGAGGGGATGGGTGGGGTCGGGTATGTGTGGGGTTGGGTATGGGTGGGTCGGGTATGGGTGGGGTCGGGTCGGGTGGTGTCGGGTTGGGTCGGGTGGGAAGGGTATGGGTGGGGTCGGGTAGGGAAGGAGAAGGTTGGAAATGTCTTGTGCAATGCAGTGGCCGAGGAGGAGGTGTATGTTGAGTCCGTGGGTACAGCTGTGGGCGCTATCCTTGGTGTGATTGTTGCCCACACAGAGGCGATTGCCAGGCGCGCTGCCAAGCTGGTGGTGGTGGAGTATGAGGAGCTCCCTGCCATCATGAGCTGAGAGGAGGTGAGGGAATGGGTCGGGTATGGGTGGGGTGGGTCGGGTCGGGTATGGGTGGGGTCGTGTCGGGTATGGATTGGGTCGGGTACGGAAAACCCCCAAACCCCAAACCTTGGCCATTATAAGCTGCAAGGTGAGAAGAAAGCCCTAAACCCTAAACCCTGGCCATCATGAGCTGCGATGAGGTGAGGACAAAACCCTTCACCCTAAACCTTGGCCATCATGAACTGTGAGGAGGTAAGAGCTCGGAGTGCTGCAACTCCATCACCATTATCAACACTGCCACCAGCGCTGTCACCATCACGCAGGCTGCCGAGGCCGATCAGTTCTACCCCTACAGCAACTCCCTCGCATGTGGTGATGCTGACGCCGCCTAAGGCAGATGCGACCACGTTGGGGAGCCCCCCCCCCCCCCGCCCCCCCCCCCCCCCCCCCCCCCCCACACACACACACACACACACGCACACAGGCCTATATTACCATTTTGCCCTTACCCACGCAGGCTATCCAGGCCGATCAGTTCTACCCCTACAGCAACTCCCTCGCATGTGGGGATGTTGACGCCGCCTTGGGCAGATGCGACCACGTTGTGGAGGGTCCCCCACACACACTCAACCCAACCCCAACCTCCTCCCCCCCCCCCCCGCCGAAACTACTATTTTGCCTTCACCCACGCAGGCTATCGAGGCCTATCAGTTCGAATCCTACAGCAACTCCCTCGCACGTGGTGATGTTGACGCCGCCTTTGGCAGATACGACCGCGTTGTGGAGGGCACCCCCCACACATTCACATTCACACGCACACACACACACACACACACCGGCCTGAACTACCATTTTCCCCTCACCCACGCAGGCTATCGAGGCCGATCAGTTCTACCCCCACAGCAACTCCCTTGCCTGTTGTGACATTTAAGCCGCTCTTGGCAGCTGGGATCATGTTGTGGAGGGTCCCCCCCCCACCACCCACCCACCACCCCACCCGCCTGAACTATTATTTTGCCCTCACCCACGCAGGCTATCGAGGCCGATCAGTTCTACCCCTACAGCAACTCCCTCGCCTGTGGTGATGTTGACGCCGCCTTTGGCAAGTGCGACCACGTTGTGGAGGGCGTGTTCAAGCTGGGTGGCCAGGAGCACTTCTACTTGGAAACAAATGCATGCTTGGTGGTGCCACATGAAAACCACGAGTTTGAGCTCATCTCCTCCTCTCAGGTATAGTCAAGCCACTTGTCATGTCGGCTCATGTGTTTCTAATTACTGGTTTACTGGTTACTAGTGTTATGGTTACTGGTTGACTGGTTGCTGTATGTTGGTAACTGCTTGGTAGTGCCACGCGAAAACCACGAATTCGAGCTCATCTCCTCCTCTCAGGTACAGTCAAGCCACTCGTCATGCCGGTTCATAGTCCGACCCACCTTGAAAAGGGTGTACGTAATAGGCATAGGCATAGGCATAGGCATAAACCCCTTAGGGTATGCAATAGGTTGACGGGACCTCCCCTTAGGGAGGTCTTGCCAAAGGCATCTTCGGGGTGAGCGACTGAATGTGTTGCTGATTACTGATTACTGATTGACTAGTTACTAGTTTAATAATAATTGGTTGACTGGTTACTAGTTCAACGGTAACTGGTCAACTGGTTACTGTTTGCTGGATAATTGCTTGGTGGTGCCACACGAGATCCACGAGATCGAGCTCATCTCCTCCTCTCAGGTACGGTCAAGCCACTCGTCATGTCGGTTCATGTGTTTCTGGTAACTGGTTGACTGGTTACTACTAACTTGTACTAGTTACTGGTTACTAGTTGAATGATTACTGGTTGACTGGTTACTAGTTCAACCGTAACTGGTTGACTGGTTACTAGTTCAACCGTAACTGGTTGACTGGTTGCTAGTTCAACCGTAACTGGTTGACTGGTTGCTAGTTCAACCGTAACTGGTTGACTGGTTGCTAGTTCAACCGTAACTGGTTGACTGGTTACTGCATGCTGGGTAATTGCTCAAGGTGTAATTGCTCAGGGTAATCTCACCCTCCCAGGTCCGTGCATTATAAACACTGTATGCTGTTACAGTCCAGGCTACTACCCACCTGCCCAATCCGCTCACCTACCCAATCTACTACATGCTCCAATGAAGCACCAGAAGGCCATTTCTTATTGCAGGGTGTCCCTACCCACCTGCCCAATCCACTCACCTACCCACCCACACACCCACTCTACTACAGGCTCCCATGAAGCACCAGAAAACGGTTGCTTACGTGTTGGGTGTCCCAGCCCACAAGATCGTGTCCAAGGTGAAGCGATTGGGTGGTGGTTTCGGAGGCAAGGAGACTCGCGGCATTTTCTTGCATGCCGCTATTGCCGTCCCAGCATACCACCTGAGGAGGCCTGTGAAGATTATGCTAGACAGAGATGAAGACATGCAAATGACCGGTGAGTTTAGCACCCCTTCCCGCTCCTCCTCCCCCCCACCCCCCGCCGTCCTGTACCCTTTACCCCCTACCCCCTACCACCTGTGGGGTCAAAACCAGAAGAAAAGACTAAGAAGAAGAAAACTAAACCAACCCCAACATAACCAAACTACCTAGGAGGCCTGTAAAGGTCATGCTAGACAGAGATGAAGACATGCAAATGACTGGTGAGGTCGAGTCCTTGGCAAGCTAGACTGAAGGGTGGACCAAATCAGAAGAAAAGACCTGAGAAAAGAAGAAAACCAAACCAAACCTAACCAAACCAAACCACCTGAGGAGGCCTGTGAAGATTGTGCTAGACAGAGATGAAGACATGCAAATGACTGGTGAGTTGAGCACCCCTTCCCGCTCTCCCTCCCCTTCAACGCCCGCCATCCTGTGCCCTTAACCCCTCCCCCACCCACCCACCCAAACCCAAACCCAAACCTAAACTCAAACCCAACCCAAACCCTACCCAACCCCTTACCCTAACCCCTCCCTCTCTCCCTTTCCCTCCACCCCCAACATCCTGTGCTCTTAACCCCCTACCCCCTACCCCCTGCGAGGAACAAACAGAATAAAATACTTGAGAAAAGAAGAAGAAAACTAGACCAAACCAAACCAAACCAAACCAAACCTAACCTAACCTAACCTAACCTAACCTAACCTAACCTAATCTAAACTAACCTAACCTAATCTAACCTAACCTAACCTGACCTAATCTAACCTAACTCAACCTAACCTAACCTAACCTAACCTAACCTAACCTAACCTAACCTAACCTAATCTAACCTAACCTAACCTAATCTAACCTAACCTGACCTGACCTAACCTAACCTAACTTAACCTAACCTAACCTAACCTAACCTAACCTAACCTAACCTAACCTAACCTAACCTAACCTAACCTACCTTAACCCAACTCATCCAAACCAAATCACCTGAGAAGGCCTGTGAAATCATGCTAGACAGAAATGAAGACATGCAAATGACTAGTGAGTTGTCCCTTCCCGCTCTCCCTCCCCTTCAACCCCCACCATCCTGTGCCCTTGACCCCCTCCCCCCACCCCACCACCCCACCCAAACCCAAATGCAAATGAATGGTGAGGTTGCAACCAGATGAAAAAACTTGAGAAAAGAAGAATATAAACCAAACCAAACCAAAGCGAACTGAACCGAACCAAACCAAACCAACTGAGGAGGCATGTGAAGATCATGCTAGACAGAGATGAAGTGAGGTTGGGCCCTTGGCAAGCTTGACTGAAGGGTGGAAAACAAAGTAGGGTCACTGGATGGCTCAAGCCAAGTCAAATCAAATCAAATTAGACATAGCCTTGAATCAGCCAAGCCAAGCCAGATCAAACCAAGCCCAAACCCAACCAAGCCAGGCCAGACCTAACCAACCCAAATCATACACAGATCACCGCCACGCCTTCATGGCCAAGTATAAGGTAGGCTTAAAAAACGAGAGGAAGGTGGAGGCCGTGGACATCGAGCTCTTGGGCAACTTAACCAAATCAGACCAAAACCAAACGAAGCCAAACCTATCCTTACCTGATCTAACCAAAGCTAACCCAAATGACAGGTCACCGCCATGCCTTCATGTCCAAGTACAAGGTTGGATTCAGCAAGGAGAGGAAGGTGGAGGCAGTGGACATCCAGCTCTTCAGCAGCAGTGGAAACAGCTCAAACCAAGCCAAGCCTTACCAATCCAAATCCAAATCCAAACCCAGCCAAGCCAAGCCAAGCCAAGCCAAGCCAAGCCAGACCTAACCAATCCAAATCGTACACAGGTCACCTCAACGCCTTCATGTCCAAGTACAAGGTAGGCTTCAGCAAGGAGGGTAAGGTGGAGGCCGTGGACGTCCAGCTCTTGGGCAACTTCACCAAATCAGACCAAAACCGAACGAAGCCCAACCTATCCTTACCTGATCTAACCAAACCTAACCCAAATTACAGGTCACCGCCACGCCTATCCTCACCTAACGAAACCTAACCCAAATGACAGGTCATCGCCACGCCTATCCTCACCTAACGAAACCTAACCCAAATGACAGGTCACCGCCACACCTATCCTGACCTAAAGAAACCTAACCCAAATGACAGGTCACCGCCGAACCTATCCTTACCTGATCTAACCCAACCTAACCCAAATGACCGGTCACCGCCATGCCTTCATGTCCAAGTACAAGGTTGGGTTCAGCAAGGAGGGGAAGGTGGAGGCCGTGGACATCCAGCTGTTCAGCAACGGTGGCAACAGTCTCGACTTGTCAGCCTCCATCATGGACCGTGCCCTCATGCACTCTGACTGCTGCTACAATGTGAGTCCTACTGTACTGTACTGTACTGTACTGCACTGTACTACGCTGTACATTACCCTACTACAGGATCCATCATGGACCGTGCCCTCATGCTTTCTGATTGCTGCTACAATGTGGGCCCTGATGAGCACAGGATGGTGGGGATGGAGGGGGAGCGGGAGTTGGGTAGGGGTTGGGGTGAGTTGGTATGTGTGTGTGTGTGGGGGGGGGGGGGGGGGGGGGGGGGGTAAAAAGCACAGAATGGTGTGGGTGAAGGGGGAGCAGGAGGGGTTGGGTAGGGGTTGGGGTGAGTTGGTGTGGGTGGGGGGGGAGGGTGGTGTGCGGGGGGGGAGGATGGTGTGTGTGGGGGGAGGGTGGTGTGTGTGTGTGGGAGGGTGGTGTGTGTGTGTGGGGGGGAGGGTGGTGAGTGGGGGGGGGGGAGGGTGGTGTGTGTGTGGGGGGGGTAAAGGGCACAGGATGGCAGGGAAGGAGGGGGAGAGAGAGCAGGAGGGGGTGCTCAACTCACCTTATTTGTTCGCCGACCCACTCAGCAGCTTCTAACTTGTCCCCCCCCCCCCCCACACACACACACACACACACACACAAACAGACACCTCTACCCCTCCCCCCCTCTACCCTGTTTTAAGTGTCCAACATGCATGTGGCTGGTGACCCTTACGCCAACCTCGTTGACTTGTAACCCTCCCCCCCCCCCCCCCCCCCCCCTGATGTATGAGCCAACATGTGTGTGGCTGGTGACCCTTTCCTCAACCTTGTTGACTGACAACCCTCTCCCCCCCCCCTGATGTATGTGCCCAACATGTGTGTGGCTGGTGACCCTTAACCTAACCCCGATAACTTCTAACCCTCACCCCCCACACACACATCCGCCCCTGATGTATTTACCCAACATGTTTGTGGCTGGTGACCCTTACCCCAACCTCGATAACTTCTAACCCTTACCCCGGCCATCACCCCCCCCCCCCCCCCCCCCTGATGTATGTGCCCAACATGTGTGTGGCTGGTGACCCTAACCCCAACCCCGGTGACTTGTAACCCTCACCCCGACCCTCATGCCCCAACCCCCACCCGACATCCCCTGATGTATGTGCCCAACATGTTTGGCTGGTGACCCTTACCCCAACCCCAGTGATTTTTAACCCTCACCCCACCCACCCCACCCTGATGTATGTGCCCAACATGCATGTGGCTGGTGACCCTTACCCCAACCCCGGTGACTCGTAACCAGTATCTTGCTTGCTTGCTTGCTTGCTTGCTTGCTTGCTTGCTTGCTGGCTTGCTGGCTTGCTGGCTACTATTGCCTTTCATTTTCTGAGGATTTGTTGTGTCCAGATGTTGAGGAGCAGGCTTGTCTTGGGCCAACAATGGTCTGTCGAGGCGATGTAATGTAAATCCGACCCTGATTCACCACCCGACCCACTCCACACGTCTCCCCTTACCCCTACCTCCGCAACTTCTAGCCCTTAACCCCAACCCTCACCCCCACCTGACACCACCCGACCCTCCCCACCCCACCGCGACCCTCACCCCCCCCCGACCCCACCCTGATGTAGGTGCCCAAAATGCTCATGACTGGCAAGATCTGCCGCCCCCACCATTCCAGCAACACCGCCATCCGTGGCTTTGGCGGCCCTCAGGCGTGCCGACCGATCTTTTACCCCTCCCCAACCCACCCCAGCCCTCACCCCCCTGACCCCACCCTGATGTAGGTGCCCAACATGCGAGTGACCGGCAAGATCTGCCGCACCAACCAGTCCAGCAATACTGCTTCCGTGGCTTTGGCGGCCCTCAGGCTTCCCAACAGACCCGTTACCCCACCCCCACCCCCACCCCCACCCCACCCTCACGTAGGTGCCCAACATGCGCGTGACCGGCAAGATCTGCCGCACCAACCAGTCCAGCAACACTGCCTTCCGTGGCTTTGGCGGCCCTCAGGGCATGATGTTTGCCGAGATGTGGATGGATGTGGTTGCGCGCACAGCTGGCAAGCCAGTGCACTCCATCCGCGAGCTGAACATGCAGGGTGAGGGCGATGTCACTCACTACAGTATGGTGCTTGAGGACTGCAGGATTGGAGACTGCTGGAACACTGTCAAGAATAACGCAGCCTTCGACGAGAGGTATGCTCTTTATATCATTGATTGTACATATATATATCACATCTCTACATATATGTTACACATCTCACATCTCTACATATATGTGACACATCTCTCTCTATATGTTTGTTTTGTTTTTAGAATACTCGCACCCATCCACACCCACACAAGAAAACCTATATCCACCCACACCCACACAAATACACACAAAACACCCATATCCACCCACCTATATGTGGCGCAAGAGGGGCATCGCCATTTCCCCCCACTAGTCCCCCACCCCACTACACCACTACCTCCTTACCTCCCTCACCCCACTCTCTCAGGCTTGCTGCCGTAAAGGAGTACAATGTCAACAACCGCTGGCGCAAGAGGGGCATTGCCATATTGCACCCCAAGTTCGGCATCAGCTCCACCCGCAAGTCCCAATTATGTAGCAATACCTCCTTACCTCCCCTACCCCACTACCTCCTTACCTCCCCCACCCCACCCCACTACCCCACTACCTCCTTACCTTCCCCACCCCACTCTCTCAGACTTGCTGCCGTCAAGGAGTACAATGTCAACAACCGCTGGCGCAAGAGGGGCATTGCCATATTACCCACCAAGTTTGGCATCAGCTTCACCACCAAGTTCCTAAACCAAGCCGGCGCCCTGGTGCACGTGTACCTCGACGGTACTGCCCTGGTCACTCACGGTGGAGTCGAGATGGGACAGGGCCTGCACACAAAGATGGCCCAGGTGGGTCTAGCTTGAAGGCTCTCCTCAGTCGCATGATTTCGTGTGTGTGTAGGTGTTCAGCCTGAGTCCCCCCCCACATCCCCCCTCACCCACCAACACACACACACATATACACCAAGCCCTTCCCACAGGCTAATCCCCCCATATGTATTCAAGTATGGCCCAGGTGGGTCTAGCTGTGCCTGTGTGGAATTTTAAATTGTGAAGTTCAATAATTAAAAATAACAATTAAATTTGAAATATGAATAACATGTTTGTATTGGTCAATCTGTGTCTGTTGAAATTAAAAATAATAATTAAAAATGATAATTTAATTTAATTTAAAATATGACCATTTTGTTTGTATTGGTTGAACCTTGTCTGAGTGGCCATTGGCCACACCTGTTATGGGCTGAGTTACAAAAGGGGCTCCACCCTTTGTATCCACCACCCCCCTTCTCATACACCACAGTCAGGATGCTTCCCCACTGCAACTGAAAATCGACCCCCTCAAGAAAGAATTACCATTCAGTTAGATGGAAGCGAATGCAAGAATTTTTCGAGATCTGGCACTTCGGATGTGTTCCACCCACACCCACCTGCTGGTAGGGCCTCAATGAAACGGGCAACATGACGGGGAGCACGTAGTCCTCCACGCACCACCACCCACCCACCCACCACCCACCCTCATGAAGCGCCCTCTCGCAGGTCTCCCAGCACCATGTTGTCAGACATGTACATCGACCTCCACCCCCCACCCCCACCCACACCCACCCCCACCCACCCTCATGAAGCGCCCTCTCGCAGGTCTCCCAGCACCATGTTGTCAGACATGTACATCGACCTCCACCCCCCACCCCCCCACCCACACCCACCCAACCCACCCTCATGAAGCGCCCTCTCGCAGGTCTCCAGCACCATGTTGTCAGACATGTACATCGACCCCCACCCCCCACCCCCCCACCCACCACCCATCACCACAATACCCACTACGTCCCAACCACCACCACCATCACCCACCAATACCCCCCCCCCACCCCCCACCCCTCACCCCCCACCCACCAATGCCCACCACCACCTACCTGAACAGCCCTCCCGCAGGTGGGCGCCCCAGCACTTTGGCATCATGTTGTCAGACATGTACATCAACCTCCACCCACAATCCCCCACCCCCCCACCCCCCCAACCACGACCACCCACCCACCCTCATGACCGCCCTCCCACAGGACTGCCCAGCACTTCAGCATCATGTTGTCAGACATGTACATCAACTCCACTGACTACCACCCACCTGAAACCTCCCTCCCTCAGGTGGCTGCCCAGCACTTCCGCATCATGTTGTCAGACGTGTACATCGACCTCTTCCCCCCCCCCCCACCTACCACCACCAAAACCCCCCCACCCACCCCACCCCACCCACCAATACCCACCACCACCCCACCTGAACCGCCCGCAGGTGGCTGCCCCAGCAGTTCGCATCATGTTGTCAGACGTGTACATCGACCTCCCCCCCCCACCACCACCACCACCAATACCCACTACGTCCCACCACCACCACCATCACCCACCAATACCCCCCACACTCACCACCACCACCACCCCACCCACCAATACCCACCATCACCCACCTGAACCGCCCGCAGGTGGCTGCCCAGCAGTTCGGCATCATGTTGTCAGACGTGTACATCGCCGAGACTTCCACCGACAAGGTCCCCAACGCGTCTCCAACCGCCGCGTCAGCTAGCTCCGACATGTATGGCGGCGCTGTGCTGGACGCATGCAAGCAGATCATGGACAGGCTGGCACCCTTCCGCGAGAAGATGGGTGTGGACAAGAGCTTCAAGGAGGTTGTGAACGCCGCGTATCTGGAAAGGACTGACTTGTCTGCCCATGGCTTCTACGCCACGCCAGACATCACTGGTAAGCATGGTACCTGCTTGTTTAATTTTTAAGCAATTCAAGAAAAGAGTCACATTAAGATGGATCTACTCGCAAGCTGAGGCATTTAGCTTGGCATTTTCATGTGCCCCAACGAAAATGGAACGCCACTTTTCTGGAGAGGACCGACCTGCCTGCCCATGGCTTCTACGCCACGCCAGATATCACTGGTAAGCATAGTTTCTGCTAGTTTTATTTTTAAGCAATTCAAGAAAAGTCACATTTGGATAGGTCCATAGGTCCATAGGTCCATAGGTCCAGTGGTTGGACCCAGTGCAAGCAAACGGGCTGGCCCCCTTAACCTCACACCTCGGAATAAGGTGTACTATTTATTATTTTTTCTGGATGATTGATTAAGGTGATGTGGAGAGGACCGACTTGTCTGCCCATGGCTTCTACGCCAGGCCTGATATTACTGGTAAGCATGGTATCTGCTAGTTGTATTTTCTAGCAAGGAACCTTTGGTAAGCCAACCGAGATACACCATGTTTTGTAAGCCAACTACGATACACCATGGAGGGTACCGCAATGGAGAGTACAGCAAAAGCACGGAAAGGAAAGAGTCAGATTTAGATGGATCTACTCTCAAGCTTTGGTATTTTCATGTGTGCCCAAACGGAAATTGATGATGCTTATGTGGAGAGGACGGACCTGTCTGCCTGGTAAGCATAATATCTTCTAGTTTTAATTTAAAGCTCTTCAAGAAAATATGTTTCTGCGTCCCCTCCTTTGGATGATTTTGTTTTAATTTTGATTTGTGAAATGGTTCTGCAGCCAACTCTGGGCTGCTCACCAAGTTTGGCTTGGCTTGGCTTAGCTTGGCTTGGCTTGGATTCTTACATGTTTTTCAGCCAACTCTGGGCTGCTCGCCGTCTTCCAATTCCAAGTCCCCCCTTGCGATCCCCATGGAAACCAGGGAGCACACTAAGCAGATTGTACAGTTTATATCTCGACCAACTCAACCATCTCACCTTCAACCATCTCAACCTACTCAACAATCCCAACCGACTCAACCATCTCAACTGACTCGATCATCTCACCTTCAACCAACTCAACCATCTCAACCGACTCAACAATCTTACCTTGAACCATCTCAACCATCTCGACCGACTCAACCACATCAACCAAATCAACCAACTCAACCATCTCACCTTCAACCATCTCAATTGACCGAAGCATCTCAACCAGCTCAACCGACTTGACCATCCCAACCGACTCAACCATCTCACCTTTAACCATCCGATCAACTTGATGGCTGTAATCAGCCTTCTACCAATGCCACCCCCCCCCTCAACCAACTTAACCAGCCTTCATCTCTAACTGTGCCCAGTTTTCGGAGGCAACCGCCCCTTCAACCACCTATGCTACGGCTCACCAACCATATTAACCAAGCTTCACCTCTCACTCTGCCCAGGTTTCGGAGGCAACCGCCCCTTCAACCACCTATGCTACGGCTCACCAACCATATTAACCAACCTCCACCTCTCACTCTGCCCAGGTTTCGGAGGCAACCGCCCCTTCAACTACCTATGCTACGGTGCCTCTGTTTCAGAGGTTGAGATGGACTGCCTTAGTGGAGATTGGCAGATCCTTCGATCCGACATAGTCATGGATGTGGGCAACCCCATCAACCCAGCCATCGACATTGGTCAGGTAAGCACAAGACCTATTGTCCTTTGTTATTATTTAATGTATTCTTATTTAAATCGTTTTTTTTTTAATTCACATTATTTGAATTAACATTATTTGAATGCATTCTTATTTGCATGTATCATTTTTAATATTATAAGAAGACTTGAGATTTGATTATAGTTGGTCTGTCTCATTGTAAACAGGCAGATCCTTCGATCCGACATAGTCATGGATGTGAGCAACCCCATCAACCCAGCCATCGACATTGCCAGGTTAAGCACCAAGACATTGCGCCAGCGTAAGCTCAAGACCTATTGCCTTTGACATTATTTTAATGTATTCTTATTTAAATCGGGTGGTATAAGTTTTTTTTTTACTTCACATTATTTTAATATTTAACATTACTCTAACGGGCATTCTTATTTACATGTATCATTATTAATATTTGTGTATAATATTTGAGTTTGAGCCCGAATTGGTCTGTCTCATTGTAGACTGCAGATCTTTTAATCGACATTTATCATGGATGTGGGGCAACCCCATCAACTTAGCCATCGGACCATTGGCAAGGTGAGCACAAGGCGTTAGTATTGGTCCTCTGTTATTATTTCAATGTATTCAGATGTAGTCTGATTAAATCGTTCTTTGTGTGTATTAACAATTATTTTAATGCATTTTACTATTTCCATGTATTATAATTATTATTTTAATGCGATTACCTATTTACTATTCCAATGTATTATAATTATTAATTTTATGCATTACTATTCCATGTATTCCATAATTATTATTTTAATGCATTACTATTTCCATTGCTTACTATTTCCAGTAATCATAATTATTATTTTAATGCATTACTATTCCTGTAATTATTATTTAATGCATTACTTCTATTCCATGTATTATAATTTTATTATTTTAATGGCATTACTATTTCCTATTATAATTTTATTTTTAATGCATTACTATTTCATGTATATAATATATTATCTCTAATGCATTACTATCCATGTATTATAATTCTTATTTTTAATGCATTACTATTCCATGTTTTTTATAAATTATTATTTAATGCATACTATTCCATGTATTATAAATTATTATTTAATGCCCATTACTATTTAACATGTATTATAATTATTTAATTTTAATGCATTTACCCCATTTCCATTGTATTAAATTATTATTTAATGCATTACTATAATTTTCCATGTAATTTAATAATAATTGCATTACTATTCCATTATTATAAATTTTAAGCCATTACTATTTCCATGTATTATACTTATTATTTTAAGCATTACTATTTCCCTATGTATTTATAATTTATTATTTTTAACTGCATTTACTATTTCCATGTATTATAATATAATTTTTTTAATTGCATACTATTTACAATGTTATTTTATAATTATTATTTTAATAGCATTACTTATTTCCATGTATTTAGAATTATTTATTTTAATGCATTAGCTATTTCCATGTATTAATAATTATTATACATGCATACTATTTCCAATGATTTTATAATTATTATTTAATTGCATGTACTATTTACATGTATTTATAATTATATTTAATGCATTACCATTTTCCATGTTATTATAATTATTATTTATGGCATTCACTTTTCCATGTATTATAATTATTATTTTATCTCCTCTCTCCATATGATTATAATATATTTAATGCCCATTTTACATTCCATGTATTATACTTATTATTTTTATATGCTATTACTATTTCCATGTATATAAATTAATTTCAATGCATATATTCCAGTATGTTAGAATTATTATTTTAATGCAGTATCTACTTTTCCATAAATATATACTATTATTCTAACTGCATTACTATCACTGTATCTTCTAGAATATTTATTTTAAGCCTTGCCATATTTCCATGTATTACTAATTATTATTTAATGCATACTATTTCCTATGATTATAATTATCTTATTTAGATGCATACTATTTCCATGTATTATAATTAATAGTTAATGCCATTACTATTTCCAGTATTATAATTATTATTAATGCTTATTACATTCTCCAGTTATATAATATTTTTAATGCTATTACATTCCAATTTGTATTAGAATTATATTTAATGCATGCTAGTTCCATGTATTATTAATTATTATTTACAATTTACTATTTCCATTGTATTATATATTATTATTTTAAATTGTCCTCATTACTATTTACAGTTATAATTATTATTTTAATGCTAATGTTACCATTCCATGTATATAATTATTATTAGATGCATACTATTTCCAGTATATATAATTATTATTTTAAGCACTTACTATTCCATTTTTTGTATTATAATTATATTTAACTGCTACAATTTCTCATTTCCAATGTCTAATATACTCCAATTATTAATGCATTACTATTTTCCATTGTATCTATACAATTATATGTTAATGCAATTACTATTTCCATGTATTAGAATTATTATTTTATGCATTACTATTTCCATGTAATATAATTATTATTTTAATGCATACTATTTCCATGATAGAATTATTATTTTATATGCATGCTATTTCCATGTATTATAATTATTATTTAATGCATTACTATTTCCATGTATTATAATTATTATTTTAATGCATTACTATTTCCATGTATTATAATTATTATTAATGCATCTACTATTCCATGGTATTGATGATCAGCTTGGTAAGATGTTAATGGCTACTATTGCCATTAATCATAATTACTATATGCATTGAGATGCATTTCCTTATATAATTATTATTTTAATGCAATTACTTTTCCATGATTATAATTATTATTATGCATACTATTCCCTAGTATGTTATTTATAATTATTATTTTAAATGCTCATTACTATTCTGACACTTGTATTATATATTATTCGTTTAATGCATTACTATTTCCATGTTATCCTATAATTATTATTTAATGCATTACTATTTCCATGTATCTATAATTATTATTTAATGCATTACTATTTCCATGTATTATAATTATTATTTAATGCATTACTATTTCCATGTAATTATTATGTATTTAATGCATTACTATTTCCATGTTATATTATTATTTAATTGCATTTACTGATTTTCCAATACGCTTAATTATAATTATTATTTATGCATTACTATTTCCCATGTATTAACTTATTTTAATGCATTACTATTTCCCATGTATTATAAATTATTATTTTAATGCATTACTATTGTCCATGTATTATATTACTATTTTAAGAATATCCGAGGTTTGGAGTATAGATAAGCTGTGTCTCAGTGGAGAACATCAGATCCTTCGATCAAGACAGTTATCATGGTGTTGGCGACACCCATCAACTCAAGCCATCGACATTGGTCAGGTGAGCACAAGACCTATTATCCTTAGTTTTTATTTTAATGTATTCTTATTTAATTGTATTATTATTGTAATGTTTTCTTATTTTGATGTATTATTATTTAATTGTATCATTATTTTAATTTGTTATTATTTTAATGTATTCTTATTTAATTTATTTATTATTTTAATTTTTATTATTATTATTATTAGTATTATTTATTATTATTATTAGTATTATTATCTTTTAATTATTATTATCTTTATTTATTTAATGCATTATATTATTATTATGGTTATTATTATTATTATTATTATTATTATTATTTAAAGAATACTCCCACCCATCCACACACACACACACAACACACCCATATCCACCCACCACCCACACCCACACCCCTGCAGGTTGAGGGCGGCTTTGTTCAGCGCATGGGCTGGCTGTGCAACCCACTCACCCATCCACCACCCACCCACCCTCCTTCAGGTTGAGGGCGGCTTTGTCCAGGGCATGGACTGGCTGTGCCCCCCCCCCCCCTCCCCCCCCCCCCCACACACACACACACACACACACACACACACCCTCCTTCAGGTTGAGGGTGGCTTTGTCCAGGGCATGGGCTGGCTGTGCCCCCCCCCCCCCCCCCCCCCCCCCACACACACACACACACCCTCCTTCAGGTTGAGGGTGGCTTCGTCCAGGGCATGGGCTGGCTGTGCCCCCACCACCACCACCACCACCACACACACACACACACAAAACACACACACACACTCCTTCAGGTTGAGGGTGGCTTTGTCCAGGGCATGGACTGGCTGTGCCCCCCCCCCCCCACCCCCACCCCCACCCACCCCCCCCCCCCCCCCCCACACACACACACACTCCTTCAGGTTGAGGGCGGCTTTGTCCAGGGCATGGGACTGGCTGTGCCCCCCCCCCCCCCCCCCCCCCCCCCCCACACACACACACACACACACACACACTCCTTCAGGTTGAGGGCGGCTTTGTCCAGGGCATGGGCTGGCTGTGCCCCCCCCCCCCCCCCCACACACACACACACACACACACACACACACACACACACTCCTTCAGGTTGAGGGTGGCTTTGTCCAGGGCATGGGCTGGCTGTGCCCCCCCCCCCCCCCCCCTCCCCACCCCCACCCCCACCCCCCACACACACACACACTCCTTCAGGTTGAGGGTGGCTTTGTTCAGGGCATGGACTGGCTGTGCCCCCCCCCCCCCCCCACACACACACACACACACACACTCCTTCAGGTTGAGGGCGGCTTTGTCCAGGGCATGGGCTGGCTGTGCACCCCCCCCCCCCCCCCCCCCCCCCCCCCACACACACACACACACACACACACACACACACACACACACACACACACACATACACATACATACCCATCCCCCCCCCCCCCCACCCCCCACCCCCCCCACCCCCACACACACACACATACACATACATACCCATCCCCCCACACACACACCACCACACACACACCCTCCTTCAGGTTGAGGGCGGCTTTGTCCAGGGCATGGGCTGGCTGTGCCTTGAGGAGCTGCAGTGGGGCGACAAGCAGCACCCATGGGTGCGACCAGGTCACTTGTTCACCAAGGGCCCCGGTACGTACAAGATCCCCTCTGCCAACGACATCCCCATCGACTTCAGGGTCACCCTGCTGGCTGATGCCCCCAACACCAGGGCCATCCACTCCTCCAAGGTAGGGGGCATGGTTTTCTTGAAGGTGCTACACCACACACCACACACCACACACCACACACCACACACCACACACCATGCACACCACACACTACACACCAAATTCACGGGAATCACAGTGGGTAGTGGTATGAATCTTGGGGTTGGCTTCAGGGTCACCCTGCTGGCTGATGCCCCCAACACCAGGGCTATCCACTCCTCTAAGGTGGGTAACTGGTTTTTCTTGCTAAACAAAAAAGTTAGCCTCATAATGAGTCGGCTTACACCAGGGCCCTCCACTCATCAGAGGTGGGTTACTGGGTTTTCTTGCTAAATTTCTTTGTTGAGTATTTGTTCTTTTTTGTGTGTGTGTGGGGGGGGGGGGGGAGGGGTGGCTAGTGGTATGAATCTTGTGGGTTGTGGTATGAATCTTGTCGGTTGACCTCAGGGTCGCTCTGCTGGCTGATGCCCCCAAGGTGTGTTGCAAGGTTTGCTTAATTTTGATTTTAATTTTGATTTTAATGGTGTGTTTCAAGGTTTGCTTAATTTTGATTTTAATTTTGATTTTAATGGTGTGTTGCAAGGTTTGCTTAATTTTGATTTTAATTTTGATTTTAATGGTGTGTTGCAAGGTTTGCTTAATTTTGATTTTAATTTTGATTTTAATGGTGTGTTTCAAGGTTTGCTTAATTTTGATTTTAATTTTGATTTTAATGGTGTGTTGCAAGGTTTGCTTAATTTTGATTTTAATTTTGATTTTAATGGTGTGTTGCAAGGTTTGCTTAATTTTGATTTTAATTTTGATTTTAATGGTGTGTTGCAAGGTTTGCTTAATTTTGATTTTAATTTTGATTTTAATTTGATTTTAATTTTGATTTTGATGGTTTGTTGCAGGGTTTGCTTAATTTTGTACCATGGTGTAGGCTGTGGGTGATCCCCCCTTCCACCTGGGCGTCTCAGTCTTCTTCGCCCTCAAGGACGCAGTCTACTCAGCAAGAGAGACTGCCACCACCACCCCCACCACCTCCACCTCCATCCATCACACCGACCACCACACCCAGCACATCCACCTCCGCATTTGCCATCACACCCACCACCACACCTACCACCACATCCACCATCACACCCACCACCACATGCCACACAATCTTCCTAACTCGTGTGAACACTTGTATGTGCTGTAGGCTGTGGGTGAGCCCCCCTTCCACCAACCCCCTTACCCACCACACCCACCCCCTAACCCACCCCTCACCCACCCCCTCACCCATTAACCCACTTCCCCCATGCTGCAGGCTGTGGGTGAGCCCCCCTTGCACCAAACCCCTTACCCACCACACCCACCGCCACACCCACCCCCTCACCCATAACCCCACTTCCCCTCATGCTGCAGGCTGTGGGTGAGCCTCCCTTCCACAAACCCCTTGCCCACCACACCCACATCCGCACCCACCCCCTCACCCAAACCCCCACTTCCCCCATGGTGTAGGCTGTGGGTGAGCTCCTCTTGCACCAACCCCTTACCCACCACAACCACCGCCACCCCCACCCCCTCACCCACAACCCCACTCCCCCCATGGTGTAGGCTGTGGGTAAGCCCCCCTTGCACCAAACCCCTTACCCACCACACCCACCGCCACACCCACCCCCTCACCCACAACCTCACTTCCCCCCATGGTGTAGGCTGTGGGTTAGCCCCCCTTCCACCAACCCCTTACCTACCACACCCACCGCCACACCTACCCCCTCACCCATAACCCCACTTTCCCCCATGGTGCAGGCTGTGGGTGAGCCCCCCTTCCACCTAGGCGCCTCAGTCTTCTTCGCCCTCAAGGACGCAGTCTACTCAGCAAGAGAATCCGCTGGTCACGGCAACGCCCACTTCATCCTAGATGCTCCCGCCACCCCAGAGAGGCTCCGCATGCTGTGCGCAGATAAGCTGACTGCCAAGTTCGCTAAGCCTGACATCAGGCCCAAGATCTCATGCTAAGCCACTTGTTTGCAGGCCACTTGTTTGCAGGCCACTTGTTTGCAGGAGAAAAGGAAGCTGGTACTGTTGCCGGTCACGGGACCCCTTTTGCCGCTGCTGCTTCTGTGCGTGTGTATGATTCCGGCAGGATGCTTTCTAGGCTGTTGTGCCTGAGAAGGCTGAAGAGAAAAGGGACTGCTATTGCTGCCGGTCGCAGGACCCCTAGTGCTGCTTCTGCTTCTGTGTGTGTGTATGATTCCGGCAGGATGCTTTCTAGGCTGTTGTGCCGGAGAATGCTGAAGATAAAAGGAAGCTGGTACTGTTGCCGGTCACAGGACCCCTATTGCTGCTGCTGCTGCTGCTGCTGCTGCTGTGCGTGTAATTCTGGCAGGACGCTATCAAAGCTGTTTTGCCAGAGAATGCTGAAGAGAAAAGGGACTGCTACTGCTGCCAGTTGCAGGACCCATATCGCTGCTGCCGCCTCTGTGTGTGAGTGATTCGAGCAGGATGCTTTCTAAGCTGTTGTGCTCGATACTGCTTTTTTGTTTGCCGGATTCTGGGTGTTTATCTGACCTTTGTGGATGGGCTTCACCCTCATGTGGAAGCCTTAATGGGTAGGGATAGGTGGGGGCGTTGCTCATGCTCGTGTTTGATGCTAATCGCCCCCCCGTCCCCTCCCCCAAGGCTTCACCCTCACGTGGAAGCCATATTGGGGAGTGATAGGTGGGGGCATTGCTCATGCTCAAGCTTGATGCTCATTGCCCACCCTCGCCCTCCCGCAAGCCTTCACTCTCATTGTGGAAGCCTTGTTCGGGGAGTGAAACATGGGGGGATAGCTCATGTTTTGATGCTCATCCCCCCCCCCCACCCCCCACCCCCTTCCCCTCCCCCCCAAGGCTTCACTCTCAGTGTGGAATCCTTGTTCCTGTTTCAGGTGTGCTGTAACTTACACCCCTGTAGGGAGTGATGGGTGCGTGCGATGCACATGCTTGATGCTCATGCTTGTTGCTCATTATCATGCTCATGCTAGTGTTAATACCCCCTTGTCCATGAGCATGCATGAGGGCACTCCCTCCCCTCCTCCCCCCCCCCCCTCCCCCTTTCCCCCTCTCCTCTCCCCCCTTTCCTCCTCCCCTCCCTCCCTCCCCCTTTCTTCCTCCCCCCCCCTCCCCCCTCCCCCCTCGCCCTTATAAAACTTGCCGATCCTGAGTTGTTGTATCTTCTGTATTTGTATTTTCATCTGATTCAAATGACGTGATGGAGATTTTCCCCCTGCTCCACACTAGCATTCCATTATTGCAGCTGCCTCTGAGCTGCCCCCCCCAGCTGCCCCCCCAGCTGCGGTAGTGTATCACGATGAAAGCCTTCCACCATCCTATATAGTACAGGTGGTGGGTGGCCCCCCGAAGGGCCACAAGGGTCTTGCCCACAGGAAGAGAGAAGAGTGACCAAGACTTGCAAACACAACTCTGAATTATGAAGTGACCCCTAGCTGTTTTCCGGCTCTACAGCTGCTTGCCAGCCGCGGTAGTGTATCACGATGGAAGCCTTCCACCATCCTGACACGGTGATTGTAGTATAGTTTGTAGTACAACCAGGGGTGGCTATTTGACTATTTGTTTGGCTACCCCTGGACTGCAGCAGACATACGAGGAGGGGACCAGTAACCATGACTTGAGTGTCCAGCTGTAGGGAAGTAGGTGACTTAGAGTGACGAGCTGTGAGGAAGCATGTGACTGGTTCATACATGTGAGAAGCTGTGAGAAGCTGTGAGGGAAGCATGTGACTTGTTCATAACTGTGAAGCAAGCTTTTATTGAAGGCGCTGATTGTAGCACACGTGCTACATTACACACCTTGGTATTCTTTAGGTTGCTTCTTGGGGTCAAGAAAGCTGATAGAAGCCATATAACCAAGATCAAGATATCACGTTTCTGAACTTGAGCTTGAACTTTAACTTGGTTACATGGCTCCAGTCATCAATTTGGCTGCTCGCCGTCTGCGTTGGGACAAATAATTATCTGGAAATGTAATCGTTATCAAGACAATCAAAATCTATCAAAATGCACTATCCTCTTCCAAGGAGCCAGGTATGGAACTGGGGGAAATCTAAGCATTCTTATCAAAATATTATTTATCCAATCTGTTCACTCTTCCATGGATAGACGGTGGTACCCTCGCATAACCTTCCACTTTTGATTTCACATCAGAAAACGTAAGGGAATCATTTTGCTCTCAGATTGGGTAAACAGGTTCTGAATCTTCTGATACATAAATAAACACCGGTAGTACGCCTTATTACAAGGCACGAGGTTGAAGGGGCCAGCCCGTTTGCTTTCAATGGGGCCGACCAGCAGTTGGCAACCACAAATGTATGTGTTCGGGGCGTGATCTGATATTTTCTTCTCGAATTCGCGTTTTCTTGTCTGCCGTGAACTCTAAACAAGTCAACATCAATCTCTAGGACTAAGAAGCCGTGTCCTCAGGTAGGATTGTGGATGGTAAACCTTACATGCAGAACTGCGTTTAAAGAGACCTACCCTCACGTGTACGTTCCAGCCTTTCGGGTTTGCTTTGGGGGGTTAGAAAGCATCTAGAAGCACCCAGTAGGATACTAGGGGGGGGGGGGGGGGGGAGAGAGAGAGAGAGAGAGGACATTCTATGTTACAGTCCAGAGGTAGGCCGAACAGGCTGAAGGGACTTTCCCAACCGTGACAGGAAGAGCTACAACTGTGTTCTTCCATGCACCGTGTTCTTCCATGCACCGTGTTCTTCCATGTACGCCAAGTTCAATTTCATTCCTTGGGCGCTGGCGTGGGCGCCACCTTGTCCATAAAGCTCTTCATGCTGAACTCGTTGTCGTACTGTGACTCGTCCCACAGCTCACCCATGTCCGCCAAGACAGCCTGCAGCCCGCTCTTGGCCTTCCCGTCCTTAGCCCCCTCCTTGCCCTTGCCAGCCTGCTCCTCGGAGAAGAGGTCCAGCAGCTTGTCAGTGTCCATCTCCTTGAGAGACATGTTGTCCTGGGAGAGAGGTTAGGGTGGCGGGTGGAGAGGAGAGGGTGGGATGAGGGGGTGGTAGATGGATAAGAGGTGGTGGGTGGGGTGGTGGTGAGGGGGTGGTGGGCGGGGAGGAGGGGCTGAGGTTGGTAGAGAGGTTGGTGTGTGGAGAGGAGGGGGTGGGTGAGGGGGTGGAAGATGGAAAGGAGGTGCTGGGTGGGGTGGTGGTTAGAGGGTGGTGGGCGGAGAGGAGGGGGTGAGGTTGGTAGAGAGGTTGGTGTGTGGAGAGGAGGGGGTGGGTGAGGGGGTGGAAGATGGAAAGGAGGTGCTGGGTGGGGTAGTGTATCACGATGGAAGCCTTCCACCATCCTGACACGGTGATTGTAGTATAGTTTGTAGTACAACCAGGGGTGGCTATTTGACTATTTGTTTGGCTACCCCTGGACTGCAGCAGACATACGAGGAGGGGACCAGTAACCATGACTTGAGTGTCCAGCTGTAGGGAAGTAGGTGACTTAGAGTGACGAGCTGTGAGGAAGCATGTGACTGGTTCATACATGTGAGAAGCTGTGAGAAGCTGTGAGGGAAGCATGTGACTTGTTCATAACTGTGAAGCAAGCTTTTATTGAAGGCGCTGATTGTAGCACACGTGCTACATTACACACCTTGGTATTCTTTAGGTTGCTTCATGGGGTCAAGTAAGCTGATAGAAGCCATATAACCAAGATCAAGATCACACGTTTCTGAACTTGAGCTTGAACTTTTACTTGGTTACATGGCTCCAGTCATCAATTTGGCTGCTCGCCGTCTGCGTTGGGACAAATAATTATCTGGAAATGTAATCGTTATCAAGACAATCAAAATCTATCAAAATGCACTATCCTCTTCCAAGGAGCCAGGTATGGAACTGGGGGAAATCTAAGCATTCTTATCAAAATATTATTTATCCAATCTGTTCACTCTTCCATGGATAGACGGTGGTACCCTCGCATAACCTTCCACTTTTGATTTCACATCAGAAAACGTAAGGGAATCATTTTGCTCTCAGATTGGGTAAACAGGTTCTGAATCTTCTGATACATAAATAAACACCGGTAGTACGCCTTATTACAAGGCACGAGGTTGAAGGGGCCAGCCCGTTTGCTTTCAATGGGGCCGACCAGCAGTTGGCAACCACAAATGTATGTGTTCGGGGCGTGATCTGATATTTTCTTCTCGAATTCGCGTTTTCTTGTCTGCCGTGAACTCTAAACAAGTCAACATCAATCTCTAGGACTAAGAAGCCGTGTCCTCAGGTAGGATTGTGGATGGTAAACCTTACATGCAGAACTGCGTTTAAAGAGACCTACCCTCACGTGTACGTTCCAGCCTTTCGGGTTTGCTTTGGGGGGTTAGAAAGCATATAGAAGCACCCAGTAGGATACTAGGGGGGGGGGGGGGGGAGAGAGAGAGAGAGAGAGGACATTCTATGTTACAGTCCAGAGGTAGGCCGAACAGGCTGAAGGGACTTTCCCAACCGTGACAGGAAGAGCTACAACTGTGTTCTTCCATGCACCGTGTTCTTCCATGTACGCCAAGTTCAATTTCATTCCTTGGGCGCTGGCGTGGGCGCCACCTTGTCCATAAAGCTCTTCATGCTGAACTCGTTGTCGTACTGTGACTCGTCCCACAGCTCACCCATGTCCGCCAAGACAGCCTGCAGCCCGCTCTTGGCCTTCCCGTCCTTAGCCCCCTCCTTGCCCTTGCCAGCCTGCTCCTCGGAGAAGAGGTCCAGCAGCTTGTCAGTGTCCATCTCCTTGAGAGACATGTTGTCCTGGGAGAGAGGTTAGGGTGGCGGGTGGAGAGGAGAGGGTGGGATGAGGGGGTGGTAGATGGATAAGAGGTGGTGGGTGGGGTGGTGGTGAGGGGGTGGTGGGCGGGGAGGAGGGGCTGAGGTTGGTAGAGAGGTTGGTGTGTGGAGAGGAGGGGGTGGGTGAGGGGGTGGAAGATGGAAAGGAGGTGCTGGGTGGGGTGGTGGTTAGAGGGTGGTGGGCGGAGAGGAGGGGGTGAGGTTGGTAGAGAGGTTGGTGTGTGGAGAGGAGGGGGTGGGTGAGGGGGTGGAAGATGGAAAGGAGGTGCTGGGTGGGGTAGTGTATCACGATGGAAGCCTTCCACCATCCTGACACGGTGATTGTAGTATAGTTTGTAGTACAACCAGGGGTGGCTATTTGACTATTTGTTTGGCTACCCCTGGACTGCAGCAGACATACGAGGAGGGGACCAGTAACCATGACTTGAGTGTCCAGCTGTAGGGAAGTAGGTGACTTAGAGTGACGAGCTGTGAGGAAGCATGTGACTGGTTCATACATGTGAGAAGCTGTGAGAAGCTGTGAGGGAAGCATGTGACTTGTTCATAACTGTGAAGCAAGCTTTTATTGAAGGCGCTGATTGTAGCACACGTGCTACATTACACACCTTGGTATTCTTTAGGTTGCTTCATGGGGTCAAGAAAGCTGATAGAAGCCATATAACCAAGATCAAGATCACACGTTTCTGAACTTGAGCTTGAACTTTTACTTGGTTACATGGCTCCAGTCATCAATTTGGCTGCTCGCCGTCTGCGTTGGGACAAATAATTATCTGGAAATGTAATCGTTATCAAGACAATCAAAATCTATCAAAATGCACTATCCTCTTCCAAGGAGCCAGGTATGGAACTGGGGGAAATCTAAGCATTCTTATCAAAATATTATTTATCCAATCTGTTCACTCTTCCATGGATAGACGGTGGTACCCTCGCATAACCTTCCACTTTTGATTTCACATCAGAAAACGTAAGGGAATCATTTTGCTCTCAGATTGGGTAAACAGGTTCTGAATCTTCTGATACATAAATAAACACCGGTAGTACGCCTTATTACAAGGCACGAGGTTGAAGGGGCCAGCCCGTTTGCTTTCAATGGGGCCGACCAGCAGTTGGCAACCACAAATGTATGTGTTCGGGGCGTGATCTGATATTTTCTTCTCGAATTCGCGTTTTCTTGTCTGCCGTGAACTCTAAACAAGTCAACATCAATCTCTAGGACTAAGAAGCCGTGTCCTCAGGTAGGATTGTGGATGGTAAACCTTACATGCAGAACTGCGTTTAAAGAGACCTACCCTCACGTGTACGTTCCAGCCTTTCGGGTTTGCTTTGGGGGGTTAGAAAGCATCTAGAAGCACCCAGTAGGATACTAGGGGGGGGGGGGGGGGGGGAGAGAGAGAGAGAGAGAGGACATTCTATGTTACAGTCCAGAGGTAGGCCGAACAGGCTGAAGGGACTTTCCCAACCGTGACAGGAAGAGCTACAACTGTGTTCTTCCATGCACCGTGTTCTTCCATGCACCGTGTTCTTCCATGTACGCCAAGTTCAATTTCATTCCTTGGGCGCTGGCGTGGGCGCCACCTTGTCCATAAAGCTCTTCATGCTGAACTCGTTGTCGTACTGTGACTCGTCCCACAGCTCACCCATGTCCGCCAAGACAGCCTGCAGCCCGCTCTTGGCCTTCCCGTCCTTAGCCCCCTCCTTGCCCTTGCCAGCCTGCTCCTCGGAGAAGAGGTCCAGCAGCTTGTCAGTGTCCATCTCCTTGAGAGACATGTTGTCCTGGGAGAGAGGTTAGGGTGGCGGGTGGAGAGGAGAGGGTGGGATGAGGGGGTGGTAGATGGATAAGAGGTGGTGGGTGGGGTGGTGGTGAGGGGGTGGTGGGCGGGGAGGAGGGGCTGAGGTTGGTAGAGAGGTTGGTGTGTGGAGAGGAGGGGGTGGGTGAGGGGGTGGAAGATGGAAAGGAGGTGCTGGGTGGGGTGGTGGTTAGAGGGTGGTGGGCGGAGAGGAGGGGGTGAGGTTGGTAGAGAGGTTGGTGTGTGGAGAGGAGGGGGTGGGTGAGGGGGTGGAAGATGGAAAGGAGGTGCTGGGTGGGGTAGTGTATCACGATGGAAGCCTTCCACCATCCTGACACGGTGATTGTAGTATAGTTTGTAGTACAACCAGGGGTGGCTATTTGACTATTTGTTTGGCTACCCCTGGACTGCAGCAGACATACGAGGAGGGGACCAGTAACCATGACTTGAGTGTCCAGCTGTAGGGAAGTAGGTGACTTAGAGTGACGAGCTGTGAGGAAGCATGTGACTGGTTCATACATGTGAGAAGCTGTGAGAAGCTGTGAGGGAAGCATGTGACTTGTTCATAACTGTGAAGCAAGCTTTTATTGAAGGCGCTGATTGTAGCACACGTGCTACATTACACACCTTGGTATTCTTTAGGTTGCTTCATGGGGTCAAGAAAGCTGATAGAAGCCATATAACCAAGATCAAGATCACACGTTTCTGAACTTGAGCTTGAACTTTTACTTGGTTACATGGCTCCAGTCATCAATTTGGCTGCTCGCCGTCTGCGTTGGGACAAATAATTATCTGGAAATGTAATCGTTATCAAGACAATCAAAATCTATCAAAATGCACTATCCTCTTCCAAGGAGCCAGGTATGGAACTGGGGGAAATCTAAGCATTCTTATCAAAATATTATTTATCCAATCTGTTCACTCTTCCATGGATAGACGGTGGTACCCTCGCATAACCTTCCACTTTTGATTTCACATCAGAAAACGTAAGGGAATCATTTTGCTCTCAGATTGGGTAAACAGGTTCTGAATCTTCTGATACATAAATAAACACCGGTAGTACGCCTTATTACAAGGCACGAGGTTGAAGGGGCCAGCCCGTTTGCTTTCAATGGGGCCGACCAGCAGTTGGCAACCACAAATGTATGTGTTCGGGGCGTGATCTGATATTTTCTTCTCGAATTCGCGTTTTCTTGTCTGCCGTGAACTCTAAACAAGTCAACATCAATCTCTAGGACTAAGAAGCCGTGTCCTCAGGTAGGATTGTGGATGGTAAACCTTACATGCAGAACTGCGTTTAAAGAGACCTACCCTCACGTGTACGTTCCAGCCTTTCGGGTTTGCTTTGGGGGGTTAGAAAGCATCTAGAAGCACCCAGTAGGATACTAGGGGGGGGGGGGGGGGGGGAGAGAGAGAGAGAGAGAGGACATTCTATGTTACAGTCCAGAGGTAGGCCGAACAGGCTGAAGGGACTTTCCCAACCGTGACAGGAAGAGCTACAACTGTGTTCTTCCATGCACCGTGTTCTTCCATGCACCGTGTTCTTCCATGTACGCCAAGTTCAATTTCATTCCTTGGGCGCTGGCGTGGGCGCCACCTTGTCCATAAAGCTCTTCATGCTGAACTCGTTGTCGTACTGTGACTCGTCCCACAGCTCACCCATGTCCGCCAAGACAGCCTGCAGCCCGCTCTTGGCCTTCCCGTCCTTAGCCCCCTCCTTGCCCTTGCCAGCCTGCTCCTCGGAGAAGAGGTCCAGCAGCTTGTCAGTGTCCATCTCCTTGAGAGACATGTTGTCCTGGGAGAGAGGTTAGGGTGGCGGGTGGAGAGGAGAGGGTGGGATGAGGGGGTGGTAGATGGATAAGAGGTGGTGGGTGGGGTGGTGGTGAGGGGGTGGTGGGCGGGGGAGGAGGGGCTGAGGTTGGTAGAGAGGTTGGTGTGTGGAGAGGAGGGGGTGGGTGAGGGGGTGGAAGATGGAAAGGAGGTGCTGGGTGGGGTGGTGGTTAGAGGGTGGTGGGCGGAGAGGAGGGGGTGAGGTTGGTAGAGAGGTTGGTGTGTGGAGAGGAGGGGGTGGGTGAGGGGGTGGAAGATGGAAAGGAGGTGCTGGGTGGGGTAGTGTATCACGATGGAAGCCTTCCACCATCCTGACACGGTGATTGTAGTATAGTTTGTAGTACAACCAGGGGTGGCTATTTGACTATTTGTTTGGCTACCCCTGGACTGCAGCAGACATACGAGGAGGGGACCAGTAACCATGACTTGAGTGTCCAGCTGTAGGGAAGTAGGTGACTTAGAGTGACGAGCTGTGAGGAAGCATGTGACTGGTTCATACATGTGAGAAGCTGTGAGAAGCTGTGAGGGAAGCATGTGACTTGTTCATAACTGTGAAGCAAGCTTTTATTGAAGGCGCTGATTGTAGCACACGTGCTACATTACACACCTTGGTATTCTTTAGGTTGCTTCATGGGGTCAAGAAAGCTGATAGAAGCCATATAACCAAGATCAAGATCACACGTTTCTGAACTTGAGCTTGAACTTTTACTTGGTTACATGGCTCCAGTCATCAATTTGGCTGCTCGCCGTCTGCGTTGGGACAAATAATTATCTGGAAATGTAATCGTTATCAAGACAATCAAAATCTATCAAAATGCACTATCCTCTTCCAAGGAGCCAGGTATGGAACTGGGGGAAATCTAAGCATTCTTATCAAAATATTATTTATCCAATCTGTTCACTCTTCCATGGATAGACGGTGGTACCCTCGCATAACCTTCCACTTTTGATTTCACATCAGAAAACGTAAGGGAATCATTTTGCTCTCAGATTGGGTAAACAGGTTCTGAATCTTCTGATACATAAATAAACACCGGTAGTACGCCTTATTACAAGGCACGAGGTTGAAGGGGCCAGCCCGTTTGCTTTCAATGGGGCCGACCAGCAGTTGGCAACCACAAATGTATGTGTTCGGGGCGTGATCTGATATTTTCTTCTCGAATTCGCGTTTTCTTGTCTGCCGTGAACTCTAAACAAGTCAACATCAATCTCTAGGACTAAGAAGCCGTGTCCTCAGGTAGGATTGTGGATGGTAAACCTTACATGCAGAACTGCGTTTAAAGAGACCTACCCTCACGTGTACGTTCCAGCCTTTCGGGTTTGCTTTGGGGGGTTAGAAAGCATCTAGAAGCACCCAGTAGGATACTAGGGGGGGGGGGGGGGGGGGAGAGAGAGAGAGAGAGAGGACATTCTATGTTACAGTCCAGAGGTAGGCCGAACAGGCTGAAGGGACTTTCCCAACCGTGACAGGAAGAGCTACAACTGTGTTCTTCCATGCACCGTGTTCTTCCATGCACCGTGTTCTTCCATGTACGCCAAGTTCAATTTCATTCCTTGGGCGCTGGCGTGGGCGCCACCTTGTCCATAAAGCTCTTCATGCTGAACTCGTTGTCGTACTGTGACTCGTCCCACAGCTCACCCATGTCCGCCAAGACAGCCTGCAGCCCGCTCTTGGCCTTCCCGTCCTTAGCCCCCTCCTTGCCCTTGCCAGCCTGCTCCTCGGAGAAGAGGTCCAGCAGCTTGTCAGTGTCCATCTCCTTGAGAGACATGTTGTCCTGGGAGAGAGGTTAGGGTGGCGGGTGGAGAGGAGAGGGTGGGATGAGGGGGTGGTAGATGGATAAGAGGTGGTGGGTGGGGTGGTGGTGAGGGGTGGTGGGCGGGGAGGAGGGGCTGAGGTTGGTAGAGAGGTTGGTGTGTGGAGAGGAGGGGGTGGGTGAGGGGGTGGAAGATGGAAAGGAGGTGCTGGGTGGGGTGGTGGTTAGAGGGTGGTGGGCGGAGAGGAGGGGGTGAGGTTGGTAGAGAGGTTGGTGTGTGGAGAGGAGGGGGTGGGTGAGGGGGTGGAAGATGGAAAGGAGGTGCTGGGTGGGGTAGTGTATCACGATGGAAGCCTTCCACCATCCTGACACGGTGATTGTAGTATAGTTTGTAGTACAACCAGGGGTGGCTATTTGACTATTTGTTTGGCTACCCCTGGACTGCAGCAGACATACGAGGAGGGGACCAGTAACCATGACTTGAGTGTCCAGCTGTAGGGAAGTAGGTGACTTAGAGTGACGAGCTGTGAGGAAGCATGTGACTGGTTCATACATGTGAGAAGCTGTGAGAAGCTGTGAGGGAAGCATGTGACTTGTTCATAACTGTGAAGCAAGCTTTTATTGAAGGCGCTGATTGTAGCACACGTGCTACATTACACACCTTGGTATTCTTTAGGTTGCTTCATGGGGTCAAGAAAGCTGATAGAAGCCATATAACCAAGATCAAGATCACACGTTTCTGAACTTGAGCTTGAACTTTTACTTGGTTTACATGGCTCCAGTCATCAATTTGGCTGCTCGCCGTCTGCGTTGGGACAAATAATTATCTGGAAATGTAATCGTTATCAAGACAATCAAAATCTATCAAAATGCACTATCCTCTTCCAAGGAGCCAGGTATGGAACTGGGGGAAATCTAAGCATTCTTATCAAAATATTATTTATCCAATCTGTTCACTCTTCCATGGATAGACGGTGGTACCCTCGCATAACCTTCCACTTTTGATTTCACATCAGAAAACGTAAGGGAATCATTTTGCTCTCAGATTGGGTAAACAGGTTCTGAATCTTCTGATACATAAATAAACACCGGTAGTACGCCTTATTACAAGGCACGAGGTTGAAGGGGCCAGCCCGTTTGCTTTCAATGGGGCCGACCAGCAGTTGGCAACCACAAATGTATGTGTTCGGGGCGTGATCTGATATTTTCTTCTCGAATTCGCGTTTTCTTGTCTGCCGTGAACTCTAAACAAGTCAACATCAATCTCTAGGACTAAGAAGCCGTGTCCTCAGGTAGGATTGTGGATGGTAAACCTTACATGCAGAACTGCGTTTAAAGAGACCTACCCTCACGTGTACGTTCCAGCCTTTCGGGTTTGCTTTGGGGGGTTAGAAAGCATCTAGAAGCACCCAGTAGGATACTAGGGGGGGGGGGGGGGGGGGGGGGAGAGAGAGAGAGAGAGAGAGGACATTCTATGTTACAGTCCAGAGGTAGGCCGAACAGGCTGAAGGGACTTTCCCAACCGTGACAGGAAGAGCTACAACTGTGTTCTTCCATGCACCGTGTTCTTCCATGCACCGTGTTCTTCCATGTACGCCAAGTTCAATTTCATTCCTTGGGCGCTGGCGTGGGCGCCACCTTGTCCATAAAGCTCTTCATGCTGAACTCGTTGTCGTACTGTGACTCGTCCCACAGCTCACCCATGTCCGCCAAGACAGCCTGCAGCCCGCTCTTGGCCTTCCCGTCCTTAGCCCCCTCCTTGCCCTTGCCAGCCTGCTCCTCGGAGAAGAGGTCCAGCAGCTTGTCAGTGTCCATCTCCTTGAGAGACATGTTGTCCTGGGAGAGAGGTTAGGGTGGCGGGTGGAGAGGAGAGGGTGGGATGAGGGGGTGGTAGATGGATAAGAGGTGGTGGGTGGGGTGGTGGTGAGGGGGTGGTGGGCGGGGAGGAGGGGCTGAGGTTGGTAGAGAGGTTGGTGTGTGGAGAGGAGAGGGGTGGGTGAGGGGGTGGAAGATGGAAAGGAGGTGCTGGGTGGGGTGGTGGTTAGAGGGTGGTGGGCGGAGAGGAGGGGGTGAGGTTGGTAGAGAGGTTGGTGTGTGGAGAGGAGGGGGTGGGTGAGGGGGTGGAAGATGGAAAGGAGGTGCTGGGTGGGGTAGTGTATCACGATGGAAGCCTTCCACCATCCTGACACGGTGATTGTAGTATAGTTTGTAGTACAACCAGGGGTGGCTATTTGACTATTTGTTTGGCTACCCCTGGACTGCAGCAGACATACGAGGAGGGGACCAGTAACCATGACTTGAGTGTCCAGCTGTAGGGAAGTAGGTGACTTAGAGTGACGAGCTGTGAGGAAGCATGTGACTGGTTCATACATGTGAGAAGCTGTGAGAAGCTGTGAGGGAAGCATGTGACTTGTTCATAACTGTGAAGCAAGCTTTTATTGAAGGCGCTGATTGTAGCACACGTGCTACATTACACACCTTGGTATTCTTTAGGTTGCTTCATGGGGTCAAGAAAGCTGATAGAAGCCATATAACCAAGATCAAGATCACACGTTTCTGAACTTGAGCTTGAACTTTTACTTGGTTACATGGCTCCAGTCATCAATTTGGCTGCTCGCCGTCTGCGTTGGGACAAATAATTATCTGGAAATGTAATCGTTATCAAGACAATCAAAATCTATCAAAATGCACTATCCTCTTCCAAGGAGCCAGGTATGGAACTGGGGGAAATCTAAGCATTCTTATCAAAATATTATTTATCCAATCTGTTCACTCTTCCATGGATAGACGGTGGTACCCTCGCATAACCTTCCACTTTTGATTTCACATCAGAAAACGTAAGGGAATCATTTTGCTCTCAGATTGGGTAAACAGGTTCTGAATCTTCTGATACATAAATAAACACCGGTAGTACGCCTTATTACAAGGCACGAGGTTGAAGGGGCCAGCCCGTTTGCTTTCAATGGGGCCGACCAGCAGTTGGCAACCACAAATGTATGTGTTCGGGGCGTGATCTGATATTTTCTTCTCGAATTCGCGTTTTCTTGTCTGCCGTGAACTCTAAACAAGTCAACATCAATCTCTAGGACTAAGAAGCCGTGTCCTCAGGTAGGATTGTGGATGGTAAACCTTACATGCAGAACTGCGTTTAAAGAGACCTACCCTCACGTGTACGTTCCAGCCTTTCGGGTTTGCTTTGGGGGGTTAGAAAGCATCTAGAAGCACCCAGTAGGATACTAGGGGGGGGGGGGGGGGGGGGAGAGAGAGAGAGAGAGAGGACATTCTATGTTACAGTCCAGAGGTAGGCCGAACAGGCTGAAGGGACTTTCCCAACCGTGACAGGAAGAGCTACAACTGTGTTCTTCCATGCACCGTGTTCTTCCATGCACCGTGTTCTTTCCATGTACGCCAAGTTCAATTTCATTCCTTGGGCGCTGGCGTGGGCGCCCACCTTGTCCATAAAGCTCTTCATGCTGAACTCGTTGTCGTACTGTGACTCGTCCCACAGCTCACCCATGTCCGCCAAGACAGCCTGCAGCCCGCTCTTGGCCTTCCGTCCTTAGCCCCCTCCTTGCCTTGCCAGCCTGCTCCTCGGGGAGAAGAGGTCCAGCAGCTTGTCAGTGTCCATCTCCTTGAGAGACATGTTGTCCTGGGAGAGAGGTATAGGGTGGCGGGTGGAGAGGAGAGGGTGGGATGAGGGGGTGGTAGATGGATAAGAGGTGGTGGGTGGGGTTGGTGGTGAGGGGTGGTTGGGCCGGGGAGCGAGGGGCACATTTGCTAATAACAGGGGTGGCTGGAGGTTCGGTTAGAGAGGTTCCTAGTGTGGAGAGAGGGGGTGGGTGAGGCGGTGGAGATGGAAAGGAGGTGCTGGGGTGGGGGGTGAGTAGAGTGTGGTGGGCGGGAGAGGAAGGGTAAGGTTGGTAGAGAGGGTTGTGTGTGGAGAGGAGGGGGTGGGTGAGGGGGTGGAAGCTGGAAAGGAGTCTGTCTGGTGCCGTGGGTAGTGTTATCACGATGGAAGCCTTCACCATCCTGACAATCTCTCTTC
>JAJSRW010000437.1:0-30005 GCA_022414725.1 Microglena sp. YARC | reverse complement strand
TTTGTCTTATGGCCGCATATCCTCCTAATGCAGGTACAGCGACGGCTTGTCGCTTGGGTAGTCCCTGTTTCTTTGTTTCATTAGTTAGGGTAGTTTGTCTTTATATGGCCACTATCCCCCTACCCCCATCAGGTACAATGGTTGTAGCTTGGGTAGTCCCTGTATCTTTGTTGTTGGCATGTAGTTTAGGTAGTTTGTCTTATGGCCGCATATCCTCCTAATGCAGGTACAGCGACGGCTTGTCGCTTGGGTAGTCCCTGTTTCTTTGTTTCATTAGTTAGGGTAGTTTGTCTTTATATGGCCACTATCCCCCTACCCCCATCAGGTACAACGCTTGTCGGCTATGGGTATCCCCCTGTTTCCTTTTGTTTCATTAGTTTAGGTTAGTTTGTCTTTGGCCACTACGCCCCTATCCCATCAGGTATAAAAAAAAAACAAGGGTTGCGCTGGGTAGTCCTGTTTCTTTTGTTCATTAAGTTAGGTAGTTTTGTCTATGGCACTACCCCCCTACCACATCAGGTATCAAGGGTTGTTGCTTGGGTGTCCCCCTGTTTCTTTTGTTCATTGTTTAGGTAGTTTGTCCGTTATGGCCACACCCCTACCCATGCAGGTACAATGCTTGTCGCTTGGGATCCCCTGTTTTTTTGTTCATTTAGTTTAAGTAGTTTCTCCTATGGCCACCCCCCTACCCATCAGGTACAAGGTTGTCGCTTGGGTAAGTCCCTGTTTCTTTTGTTCATTAGTTTAGGTTAGTTTGTCTTTATGGCCACTACCCCCTACCCATCAGGTAAATGCTTTGTCGCTTGGTAGTCCCCTGTTTCTTTGTTCATTTAGTTTATGGTGGTTTGTCTAATGCCACTACCCCCTACCCATCCCAGGTACAACTAGGGGTTGTCGCTTGGGTACGTCCCCTGTTTCTTGTTGTCATTACGTTTAGGTAAGTTTGTCTTTATGGGCACTACCCCCCTACCATCAGGTACAGACGCTTGTCGCTTGGGTAGTCCCCTGTTTCTTTTGTTCATTAGTTTAGGTAGTTTTCTCCTATGGCACTACCCCCTACCCATCAGGTAACAAGGGTTGTCGCTTGGGTAGTCTCCCCTGTTTCTTGTTTCATTGTTTAGGTAGTTTCTCCTATGGCCACAACCCCCCCCATCAGGTATGGTTGTCGCTTGGGTAGTTCCCCTGTTTCTTTTGTTCATTAGTTTAGGTAGTTTGTCTTATGGCCACTACCCCCCTATAACAAACCCATCAGGTAAGACAATGCTTGTCGCTTGGGTAGTCCCCTGTTTCTTGTGTTCATTAGTTTAAAAGGTAGTTTGTCCTTATGGCACCTACCGAAACCCTACCCATCAGGTACAACGCTTTTCGCTTGGTAGTCCCTGTTTCTTTTGTTCATTAGTTTAAGGTATTAGCACTCCCAGTACCGGGCATATGGTTTGTCGCTTGGGTAGTCTGGGTTTCTTTGTTCATTTTTTGTTTGTTTATGGCCACTGACACTCCCTTCTACCCCAGGTAGCAATGCTTGTGGATTGGGTATTCCCTTTGTTTCTGTTTAGATCCATGATATTTTAGGGTAGTTTGTCTTTAGGCCACTACCTCCCCCTCCCATCAGGTACAGGGTTGTCGTTGGGTAGCCCCTGTTTCGTTTTGCTTGTTGCATGTTTTAGGTAGTGAGTTTTGTTTTGGGGCGCGGGTAACAAGACAGAACCTACCATCAGGTAGGATGGTTGTAGATATGGGTATTCCATTGGTTTTCTTTTGTTCATTAGTTTAGGTAGTTTGTCTTATGGGCACTACCTGGTGCCTAACCCATCAGTTAAATGGTTGTCGCTTGGGTAGCCCTGTTTCTTTTGTATAGATATATATCTAAGGTAAGTTGTTTAGAGCATCACTGTACACTCCCGCTACCCATCACAGGTAACACACGCTTGGTGGCTTGGGTAGTGCCCTGTTTCTTTTTGTTCGTGTGTGTTTATGGTAGTTTTTAGGGCCTACCTCCCTACCCATCGAGGTACAAAGGGTTGTTTGCTCGTGGGGTGATCCGCTGTATCTTTTGTTCGTAGTTAGGTAAAGTTTGTCTTATGGCCACTACCCCCCTACCATTCAGGTACAAGGGTTGTCGCTTGGGTAGTCGCCCTGTTTTATTTGTTCATCTAGTTTAGGTAGTTTCTTCCTTATGGCCACTATCCCCCTACCATCAGTAACAAGCTTGTCGCTTGGGTAGTCCCCTGTTTCTTTTGTTCATTAGTTTAGGTAGATATTTGATCTTATGGATCGCACTACCCCCCTACCCATCAGGTGGCGTACAGATGCTTGTCGCTTGGGTAGTCCCTGTTTCTTGTACTCATTAGTTTGGTAAGATTTGGGTCTTCTTATGGGCACTACCCCCTACCCATCAGGTACATGCGCTAGTCGCTGGGTAGTCCCCTGTTTCTTTTGTTCCCTGGATTAGTTTTAAGGGTAGTTTTTGTCTTATGGCCACTACCGCCAGCCCCTACCATCAGGTACAATGGACCTTGTTGCTTGGGTAGTCCCCTGTTCTTTTGTTCATTAGTTTAGGTAGATATTGTCTTATGGCCACTACCCCCCTACCATCAGGTTACAATGGTTGTCGCTTTGGGTAGTCCCCTGTTTCTTTTGTTTCATTAGTTGGGTAGTTTGTCATATGGTCACTACCTCCGCGCCCTACCCATCAGGTACAAATGGTTGTCGCTTGGGTAGTCCCCATGTTATCGCTTTTGTTCATTAGTTTAGGTAGTTTGTCTTATGGCCACTATCCCCTACCCATCAGGTACAACGCGTTGTCGCTTGGGTAGTCCCCTGTTTCTTTTGTTCATTGAGTTTAGGTAGTTTGTCTATGCAGTCCACTTACCCCCCTACCATCAGGTGCGACAGTATGCTTGTCGCTTGGGTAGCTCCCCTGTTTCTTTTGTTCATTAGTTTAGGTAGTTTGTCTCTATGGCCACTACCCCCTACCATCAGGTACAATGGTTGTCGCTTGGGTTTAAGTCCCCTGTTTTCTGATTTTGTTCATTAGTTTAGGGTAGTTTCTCTATGGCCAATACCCCTACCCATCAGGTACAACGCTTGTCGCTGGGTAGTCCCTGTTTCTTGTGTTCATTAGTTTAGGACTTAATGGGCAACTGACCCCCCTACCCATCAGGTACAACGTCTTGTCGCTTGGGGTAGTCCCCCTGTTTCTTTTGTTCATTAGTTTAGGTAGTTTGTCTTATGGCCACTTACCGCCCTACCGCTACCCATCAGGTACAAAGGTTGTCGCTTGGGTAGTCCCCTGTTTCTATTTGTTCATAAGATAAGTTTAGGTAGTTTTCTCCTATGGCCACTAACCCCCTACCCATCAGGTAACAATACGTTGTCGCTTGGGTAGTCCCCTGTTTCTTTTGTTCATTAGTTTAGGTAGTTTGTCTTATGGCCACTACCCCCCTACCCATCAGGTACAATGCTTGTCGCTTGGGTAGTCCCCTGTTTCTTGTGTTCATTAGTTTAGGTAGTTTGTCTTATGGCCACTACCCCCCTACCCATCAGGTACAACGCTTGTCGCTTGGGTAGTCCCCTGTTTCTTTTGTTCATTAGTTTAGGTAGTTTGTCTTATGGCCACTACCCCCCTACCCATCAGGTACAATGCTTTGTTTGCTGGTAGTCCCCTGTTTCTTTTGTTCATTAGTTTAGGTAGTTTGTCTTATGGGCACTACCCCCCTACCCATCAGGTACATCGCTTGTCGCTTGGGTAGTCCCCTGTTTCTTTTGTTCATTAGTTTAGGTAGTTTGTCTTATGGCCACTACCCCCTAGAACCCATCAGGTACACAAGGGCTTGTCGCTTAGGTAGTCCCCTGTTTTTTTGTTCATTAGTTTAGGTAGTTTCTCCTAATGGCCACTACCCCCCTACCCCATCAGGTACAACGCTTGTCGCTTGGGTAGTCCCCGGTGTTTCTTTTTGTTCATTAGTTTAGGTAGTTTGCCTCTTAATGGGGGCCACTTTTTACCCCCCTACCCATCAGGTACAATGGCAGGGTTTGTCTTGGGTAGTCCCCTGTTTTCTTTTGTATCTCATTAGTTTAGGTAGTTTGTCTTATGGGGCAACTAACCCCCCTACCCATCAGGTACATGTGGCTGCGCCTAGTTCGCTTGGGTAGTCCCCTGTTTCTTTTGTTTCATTAGTTTACGGGTAGTTTTGTCTTCATGGGGGCATGGCGGAACACCCTAAACCACATCGCAGGTAGCAAGTGCTTGTGCGCATGTGGGTGAGTCCCTTGGTTTTTTTTGGTTTCATTAGTTGGCTAGTTTTCTTATGGCCATCTAACTTGACCCTACCATCAGGTACACATGGTTGTCGGGCTTGGGTACAACTGTTTTTTTGGTTCATTAGTTTGTGGTCCTTATGGCCACTACCCCTACCATACAGGTATCAATGGTGTGTCCCCGATTGAGGTATATCCTTGTGTCTTTTTAGGGTTCATTAGTTTAGGTAGTTTGTCTTTATGTGCACATACCCCCGTACCCATTTCAGGTAAATGTTTGTCGTATTAATTGGGTTAGCCTGTTTTTTTGTTTATTAGTGATTAGGTAGTATTGTGTTATGTGCCCATACCACTAGCCGCATCAGGTACAAGGGTTGTCGGGGCTTGGTAGTCCGCTGTTCTTGTGTTATATTTGAGGTAGTTTCTCATATGGTACTACCCCCCGCCCATCAGGTACAAAATGGGGCTTGGGTAGTCCCCTGTATCTTTTGTTCATTAGTGTTAGTATTTTGTCAAGGCCACTATCCCCTAACCAAGTACAACGCTTGGTCGCTTGGTAGTCCCCTGTTTTCTTTTGTTCATTAGTTTAGGTAGTTTTGTCCTTATGGCCACTACCCCTACCCCATTGCGAGTTTGTCCGCTTGGGTTGGAGTCCCCTGTTTCTTTTTGTTCATTAGTTTTAGGCGCCCAGTAGTTTGTCTCCTATGGCCACTCCCCCTACCACAGGTACATGGTTTCGAGCGTCTGAGGGGTAGTCCCCCTGTATTGTGTTCATGTAAAGTTTAGGTGATGGTTTTTGTCGCTTGGCCACCTACCGACCACCATCAGGTAGCGAACGAACTGTCGCTTGGGTATCCTGTTTCTTTTGTTCAGGTTAGTTTAGAAGGTAGTTTGTCTTATGGACACTACCCCCCTACCCATCAGGTACAATATGGTTGTCGCTTGGGTAGTAACCCTGTTTCTTTTGATTTCATTTAGTTTAGGTAGTTTGTCTTATGGGCCCACTATCCCCCTACCATCAGGTACATGGGACGCTTGTGGCTTGGGTAGTTCCCCTGTTGGCTTTTGTTTCATTATGGTTTTAGGTAGTTTGTCTTATGGCACTACCCCCTACCATCAGGTGCCCGACGTTGTCGCTTGGGTAGTCCCCTGTTTCTTTTGTTCCATTAGTTTAGGTAGTTTCTCTTATGGGCCCCACTACCCCCTACCCATCAGGTACAATGTGCTTGGTAGTCCCCCTGTTTCTTTTGTTCATTAGTTTAGAAGGTAGTTTGTCTTATGAGCCACTACCCCCTACCAAGGTCAGGGTTGTTGCTTGGGTATCACTGTTTCTTTTTGTTCATTAGTTTAGGTAGTTTGTGCTTATGGCCACCACCCCCGCTACCATACAGGTACAATGCTGTCGCTTGGGTAGTGACCATGTTTCTGTTTGTTCCTATGGCCGACGTACCTGCTTGCCATCAGGTAGCAAGGGATTTCGCTTCGGTAGTCACTGTTTTTTTTGTTCCCTAGTTTAGGTAATTTTGTCTTTTGGGCACTACCGCCCCTGGGGACCCTTTGTTCATTAGTGTTTCTTTTGTTTAGGTTAGTTTGTCTTATGGCCAACTACCCCCCCTATCAGGAAATGGATTTGTGGGTGGCCCTTAGAGGGGTAGTTTTTTCAGGTACTAGGTAAGAGAATGGTTGTCGCTTGGGTAGTCCCCTGTTTCTTTTGTTCATTAGTTTAGGTAGTTTGTCTTATGGCCACTATCCCCTACCCCATCAGGTACAAACGTTGTCGCTTGGGTAGTCCCCTGTTTCTTTTGTTCATTAGTTTAGGTAGTTTGTCTTATGGGGCCACTAGTCGCGGTTCCAGGTTGTCGCTAGTCCCCTGTTTCCATTAGTTTTAGGTATCAGCCACTACCCCCCTACCATCAGTACACGCTTGTCGCTTGGGTAGTTTTGTCGTTTATGGGCACTACCCCCCTACCCATCCAGGTACCCTATGGTTTCTTTTTGGTTCATTGAGTTATTAGCCTTATGGCCCACAACCCTTTATGGTTGTTGCTTGGGTAGTCCCTGTGTTTGTCTAAGTTTGTATGGCCACTACCCCCCTACCCATCAGGTACAATGGTTGTCGCTTGGGTAGTCCCCTGTTTCTTTTGTTCATTAGTTTAGGTAGTTTGTCTTATGGCCACTACCCCCTACCCATCAGGTACAACAATTGCTTGTCGTTTGGGTAGTCCCTGTTTCTTTTGTTCATTTAGTTTAGGTAGTTTGTCTTATGGCCACTACCCCCCTACCATCAGTAGTACAATTGGTTGTCGCTTGGTAGTCCCCTGTTTCTTTTGTTCATTAGTTTAGTAGTAGTTTGTCTTATGGCCACTTACCCTCCCCCTACCCATCAGGTACAACGCTTGTCGCTTGGGTAGTCCCCTGTTTCTTTTGTTCAATTAGTTTTAGGTAGTTGTCTTATGGCCACTACCCCCTACCCATCAGGTACAATGGTGTCGCTTGGGTAGTCCCTGTTTCTTTTGTTCATTTAGTTTAGGTAGTTTTCTCTATGGCAACCCCCCTACCCATCAGGTACCAAGGTTTGTTGCTTGGGTAGTCCCCTGTTTCTTTTTGTTCATCAGTTTAGGTAGATTTTGCCTTATGGCCACTACCCCCCTACCCATCAGGTACAATGGTTGTCGCTTGGGTAGTCCCCTGTTTCTTTTGTTCATTAGTTTTAGGTAGTTTGTCTTATGGCCACTACCCCCCTACCCATCAGGTACAATGGTTGTCGCTTGGGTAGTCCCCTGTTTCTTTTGTTCATTAGTTTAGGTAGTTTGTCTTATGGCCACTACCCCCTACCATTACAACTTGTCGGCTTGGGGTAGTCCCTGTTTCTTTTGTTCATTAGTTTAGGTAGTTTCTCTTATGGGCCACTAACCCTACCCACAGGTACAAGGGTTGTCGCTTGGGTAGTCCCCCCTTCACTAGTTGCGGTAGTTTGTCATATGGTCACTACCCCCCCTACCCATCAGGTACAACGCTTGTCGCTTGGGTAGTCCCCTGTTTCTTTTGTTCATTAGTTTAGGTAGTTTGTCTTAATGGCCACTATCCCCTACCCATCAGGTACAATGGTTGTCGCTTGGGTAGTCCCCTGTTCTTTTTGTTTCATTAGTTTAGGTAGTTTGTCTTATGGCCACTACCCCCCTAACCCATCAGGTACACGCTTGTCCGCTTGGTAGTCCCCTGTTTCAGATTAGTTTTTGTTCATTAGTTTAGGTAGTTTGTCTATAAGGGCCACTACCCCCCTACCCATCAGGTACAATGGTTGTCAGCTTGGGTAAGTCCCCTGTTTTCTTTTGTTCATTAGTTTAGGTAGTTTGTCTTATGGCCACTACCCCCCTACCCATCAGGTAACATGGCTTGTTGCTTGGGTAGTCCCCTGTTTTCTTTTTGGTTCATTAGTTTAGGGTAGTTTGTCTTATGGCCACTACCCCCTACCCATCAGGTACAATGGCTTGTCGCTTGGGTAGTCCCCTGTTTCTTTTGTTCATATAGTTTAGGTAGTTTGTCTTATGGCCACTACCCCCCTACCCATCAGGTACAATGGCTTGTCGCTTGGGTAGTCCCCTGTTTCTTTTGTTCATTAGTTTAGGTAGTTTGTCTTATGGCCACTACCCCTACCCATCAGGTACAATGCTTGTCGCTTGGGTAGTCCCCTGTTTCTTTTGTTCATTAGTTTAGGTAGTTTGTCTTATGGCCACTACCCCCCTACATCCATCAGGTACAAGGCTTGTCGCTTGGGTAGTCCCCTGTTTCTTTTGTTCATTAGTTTAGGTAGTTTGTCTTATGGCCACTACCCCCCTACCCATCAGGTACAATGCTTGTCGCTTGGGTAGTCCCCTGTTTCTTTTGTTCATTAGTTTAGGTAGTTTGTCTTATGGCCACTACCCCCCTACCCATCAGGTACAACGCTTGTGCTTGGGTAGTCCCCTGTTTCTTTTGTTCATTAGTTTAGGTAGTTTGTCTTATGGCCACTACCCCCCTACCCATCAGGTACAATGGTTGTCGCTTGGTAGTCCCCTGTATCTTTTGTTCATTAGTTTAGGTAGTTTGTCTTATGGCCACTATCCCCCTACCCATCAGGTACAAACGCTTGTCGCTTGGTAGTCCCCTGTTTCTTTTGTTCATTAGTTTAGGTAGTTTGTCTTATGGCCACTACCCCCCTACCCATCAGGTACAATGGTTGTCGCTTGGGTCCCTGTTTCTTTTGTTCATTAGTTTAGGTAGTTTGTCTTATGGCACTACCCCCCTACCCATCAGGTACAATGGTTGTTGCTTGGGTAGTCCCCTGTTTCTTTTGTTCATTAGTTTAGGTAGTTTTGTCTTATGGCCACTACCCCCCTACCCATCAGGTACAACGCTTGTCGCTTGGGTAGTCCCCTGTTTCTTGTGTTCATTAGTTTAGGTAGTTTGTCTTATGGCCACTACCCCCCTACCCATCAGGTACATGTTTGTCGCTGGGTAGTCCCCTGTCTTTTGTTCATTAGTTAGGTAGTTTGTCTATGGCCACTCTACCCATCATGTACATATTAAGCTTGGGTAGTCCCCTGTTTCTTGTTCATTAGTTTAGGTAGTTTCTCTTATGGCTACTACCCCCTACCCATCAGGTACAACGCTTGTCGCTTGGGTAGTCCCCTGTTTCTTTTGTTCATTAGTTTAGGTAGTTTGTCTTATGGCCACTACGCCCTACCCACAGGTACAATGTTGTCGCTGGTAGTCCCCTGTTTCTTTTGTTCATTAGTTTAGGTAGTTTTGTCTTATGCCACTACCCCCTACCCATCAGGTACAATGGTTGTTGCTTTGGGTAGTCCCCTGTTTCTTTTGTTCATTAGTTTAGGTAGTTTGTCTTATGGCCACTACCATCCCCTACCATCAGTACACGCTTGTCGCTTGGGTAGTCCCTGTTTCTTTTGTTCATTAGTTTAGGTAGTTTGTCATTATGGCCACTATCCCCCTACCATGCAGGTACAACGCTTGTCGCTTGGTAGTCCCCTGTTTCTTTGTTCATTAGTTTAGTGTAGTCTTATGGCCAGTACCCATCAGTACAACAAAGGTACTTAACTGTCAGGTACAAATGTTTGGGTAGCCCTGTTTCTTTTGTTCATTAGTTTAGGTAGTTTGTCTTATGGCCACTACCCCCTACCCATTCCAGTACCCAGTGTCAGGGGTCGCTGGTAGTCCCCTGTTTCTTTTGTTCATTAGTTTAGGTAGTTTGTCTTATGGCCTACCCCCCCTACCCAGGTACTTGTCGCTTGGGTATCCCTTGTTTCTTTTGTTCATTAGTTTAGGTAGTTGTCTTATGGCCACTACCCCCCTACCCATCAGGTACAAGCTTGTGCTTGGGTAGTCCCCTGTATCTTTTGTTCATTAGTTTAGGTAGTTTGTCTTATGGCCACTATCCCCCTACCCATCAGGTACAACGCTTGTCGCTTGGGTAGTCCCCTGTTTCTTTTTGTCATTAGTTTAGTAGTTTTGTCTTATGGCTACTACCCCCTACCCATCAGTACAGGTAATAATGGTTTGTACTTCCTTGCTTGTCTATGGCTTGGGTACAATGTTGTTGCTTGGGTAGTCCCCCTGTTTCTTTTGTTTCATTAGTTTAGGTAGTCCCCTGTTTGTCTTATGGCCACACCCCCTACCCATCAGATACAAATGCCCGTTTTCTTTGCAGGGAGGGTTGATTGGCTTGGGTAGTCCCCTGTTTCTTTTGTTCATTAGTTTAGGTAGTTTGTCTTATGGCCACTACCCCCCTAACCATCAGGTACAACGCTTTGTCGCCTTGGGTAGTCCCCTGTTTCTTTTGTTCATTAGTTTAGGTAGTTTGTCTTATGGCTACTACCCCCCTACCATCAGGTACAACGCTTGTCGCTTGGGTTAGTCCCCTGTGTTTCTTTGTTCATTAGTTTAGGTAGTTTGTCTCTATGGCCACTACCCCCCCCATTCTCGCTTGGGTAGTCCCTGTTTCTTGGTTCATTAGTTTAGTTTGTAGTTCTGTCTTATGGCCACTACCCCCCTACCCATCAGGTACAAGCTTGTCTTTTGTTCATTAGTTTGGGTAGTACCCGAGTACCCTGTTTCTTTTGTTCATTAGTTTAGGTAGTTTGTCTTATGGCCACTACCCCCCTACCCATCAGGTACAATGGCTTGTCGCTTGGGTAGTCCCCTGTTTCTTTTGTTCATTAGTTTAGGTAGTTTGTCTTATGGCCACTACCCCCCTACCCATCAGGTACAACGCTTGTCGCTTGGGTAGTCCCCTGTTTCTTTTGTTCATTAGTTTAGGTAGTTTGTCTTATGGCCACTACCCCCTACCCATCAGGTACAATGGTTGTCGCTTGGGTAGTCCCCTGTTTCTTTTGTTCATTAGTTTAGGTAGTTTGTCTTATGGCCACTACCCCCCTACCCATCAGGTACAATGGTTGTCGCTTGGGTAGTCCCCTGTTTCTTTTGTTCATTAGTTTAGTAGTTTGTCTTATGGCCACTACCCCCTACCCATCAGGTACAATGGGTATTTGTCTTTTGTTCATTAGTTTAGGTAGTTTGTAGCCACTACCCCCCTCCCATCAGGTAGCAACGTTTCGCTTGGTTCCCCTGTTCTTTTGTTCATTAGTTTTAGGTAGTTTGTCTTATGGCCACTACCCCCCTACCCATCATGGCCACTACAGGTAGTTTGTCTTTTGTTCAAGGGTTGTCGCTTGGGTAGTCCCCTGTTTCTTTTGTTCATTAGTTTTAGGTAGTTTGTCTTATGGTTCAGGTACCCATCTTTTAGGTATCTTATTAGTTTAGGTAGTTTGTCTTATGGCCACTTGGGTAGTCCCCCTTTTGTTCATTAGTTTAGGTAGTTTGTCTACCCTACCCCCTATCCCCCCAGGTCAGGTACAATGCTTGTCGCTTGGGTAGTCCCCTGTTCTTTTGTTCTTTTGCCACCTTCCCATCAGGTAGTTGGGTAGGTAGTTCTTTTGTCATTTAGTTTAGGTAGTTTCTGTTATGGCCACTACCCCCCTACCCATCAGGTACAAGGGTTGTCGCTTGGGTAGTCCCCTGTTTCTTTTTCTTTTGTTCATTAGTATTAGGTAGTTTGTCTTATGGCCACTACCCCCTACCCATCAGGTACAACGCTTGTCGCTTGGGTAGTCCCCTGTTTCTTTTGTTCATTAGTTTAGGTAGTTTGTCTTATGGCCACTACCCCTACCCATCAGGTGCGACGCTTGTCGCTTGGGTAGTCCCCTGTTTCTTTTGTTCATTAGTTTAGGTAGTTTGTCTTATGGCCACTACCCCCCTACCCATCAGGTACAATGCTTGTCGCTTGGGTAGTCCCCTGTTTCTTTTGTTCATTAGTTTAGGTAGTTTGTCTTATGGCCACTACCCCCTACCCATCAGGTACAATGGTTGTTGCTTGGGTAGTCCCCTGTTTCTTTTGTTCATTAGTTTAGGTAGTTTCTCTTATGGCCACTACCCCCTACCCATCAGGTACAACGCTTGTCGCTTGGGTAGTCCCCTGTTTCTTTTGTTCATTAGTTTAGGTAGTTTGTCTTATGGCCACAACCCCTACCCATCAGGTACAATGGTTGTTGCTTGGGTAGTCCCCTGTTTCTTTTTTTCATTAGTTTAGGTAGTTTGTCTTATGGCCACTACCCCCCTACCCATCAGGTCCAATGCTTGTCGCTTGGGTAGTCCCCTGTTTCTTTTGTTCATTAGTTTAGGTAGTTTGTCTTATGGCCAGTACCCCCCTACTCATCAGGTACAACGCTTGTCGCTTGGATCGTCCCTTATTCCTCCTGTTCTGGCAGCGCCTTCTCTCTGCTGGTGTCCGCACCCTAGACGGTGACAATGCAGACTACTACTACCTGCCCATCAAGCACCGCATGGGAGGCAAGGATTCAGATAATGCTGTCACAGCAATCAAGTACGTTCGGGAGACCTGGCCCTGGTGGAACAAGACGGGAGGGAAGCGGCATATGATCATCCAGTCAGGTGTGTGCACATAGAACAGCATACTTATTTCCATAGCATGATTATCGCAGCAATCGAGTACATTCGGGAGACCTGGCCCTTTTATATCAAGATAGGGGGGGGGGAAGCGGCATCTGATCATACAGTCAGGTGTGTGTGCACATAGAACAGTATACGTATTTCAATGGCATGATTATCGCAGCGATCATAGCGACTGTTTTATTGTCTTGTGTTGTATTATATTTTGTTGAACAGTATTGTTTTGTATTGTGTTGAGTTGCATCGCATTGTATTCTATTGTATTGTGTTGTATTGCATTGTATTGTATTGTATTGTATTGTATTGTATTGTATTGTATTGTATTGTATTGTATTGTATTGTAATCATCATCATCATCATCATCATCATCATCATCATCATCATCATCATCATCATCAATCATCAACATCAGCACCACCACCACCATCCTCATCATCATCACCACCACAACCACCATGCACCACCACCACCACCACAAACCACCAGCACCACCACCACAACCACAACCACCACCACCCACACCACCACCACCACCACCACCACCACACCACACACCACCACCACCACCACAACCACAACCAAACCACACCACAAACACCACCACCACGCACCACCACCACCACCACCACTTACCACCACCACCACCACCACCACCACCACCATCACCACCATCACCACCATCACCATCACCACCACCACCACCATCACCACCACCACCACCATCACCACCACCACCACCACCACCACCAACATCATCAAAAGCAGCACTTCGATAAGCTTTAGTATTCCAGGTGATCTTTGTCGAATGAAGCTGACCAAACGACTCTGAGTCCTGTCCGACCCAGCAGCAGCACCACCACCACCACCATCATAACCACCACCACCATCACCACCACCACCACCAGCATCAAAAGCACCACTCTGACAAGCTTGCATATTCCAGGTGATCTGGGTCGGAGCGAGCTGACCAAACGATTCCGATTGACCAACAACATGGATCACACTGTACCAAAACAAGTCTTTCCAAACAGTCCGAAATGGATTCCTCTCATAGACCCGAAAGGTGCGTGCTGAAGCATATCCACTGAGGGCTGTACAAACAGGTCTTTCCAAACAGCCCAAAATGATTTCTTTCTCATAGACCTGGAAAGGTACGGTTGTGGCTAAAACCCCACTGGGGGCTGACAGTCCGAAATGGATTTTCTCTCATAGACCCGGAAAGGTGCGCTGACTAAACCCACTGGGGCTGTACCGAGCAAGCCTATTCCAACAGTCCGAATGGATTTTCCTCTCATAGACCCGGAAAGGTGCGGCTGAGGCTAACCCCACTGGGGGCTGTACCCACAACAGTCTTTTCCAACAGCCCAAAATGGATTTCTTCTCATAGACCTGGATAAGGTAGAGTTGTGGCTAAACCCACTGGGGCTGTACAAAACAAGTCTATTCCAAACAGCCCAAAATGGATTTCTTCTCATAGACCCGGAAAGGTAGAGTTGTGGCTAAACCCACTGGGGGCTGTACCAAAACAAGTCTATTCCAAACAGCCCAAAATGGATTTCTTCTCATAGACCTGGAAAGGTAGAGTTGTGGCTAAACCCACTGGGGGCTGTACCAAAACAAGTCTATTCCAAACAGCCCAAAATGGATTTCTTCTCATAGACCCGGAAAGGTGCGGCTGAGGCTAACCCCAGTGGGCGCTGTACCAGAGCAAGTCTATTCCAAACAGTTCAAATGGATTTCTTCTCATAGACCTGCAAAGGTGCGGCTAAACGCACTGCCAGAGGAGGTGGAGAATATATATATATATATATATATATATATATATATATATATATATATATATATATAAGCATGTATGCCATTGAGTCTTAAATGCCCCACACAACAATCTAGAGGAACAGTCCGATAACTGATCAACATATTCAGATTACTGATGTCTGATCAACATCAGGACAAGCCTGTACATAAATGGCCTGCTTCTCATAGACCCTTGAAGGTAGAGTAGAAGGAGGAGGAAGAGAGGGTGAAGAAGGAGGGGGAGGAGGAGGAGGAGGAGGAGAGTGGAGAAGGAGGGGCGGAGGAGGAGGAGAAGAGGGAGAAGAAGGAGGGGAGGAGAAGAAGAAGGGGGAGGAGGAGAAGAGGGAGAAGAAGGAGGGGGGAGAAGAAGAAGGGAGGAGGAGAGAAGAGGGAGAAGAAGGAGGAGGAGGGGAGAAGAAGAAGGGGGAGGAGGAGAAGAAGGGAGAAGAAGGAGGGGGAGGAGAAGAAGAAGGGGGAGAGGAGGAGAAGAGGGAGAAGAAGGAGGGGGGGGGGAGGGGGAGAATGTGGGGGAAGGGCAAGGAGGAGGAGAATGAGGAGGAGGAGGAGGAGAAGGAAATGGCAAAAGAAGGGTTGGAGGGGGAGAGGAGAAGAAGAAGAATGGGGGGGAAGGAGTAGAAGGAGGAGGAGAAGGAGAGAAGGAGGCGGAGGGGGGAAAGGGGAGGGGGAGATGAGAAGGAAATGGCAAAAGAGGGGGTGGAGGGGAGAGGGAGGAGAAGAGAGAGAAGGAGGAGGAGGAAAATGAGGGGGGGAAGGGGAGGAGGAGAAGGAATTGGCAAAAAAGAGGGGGGGGGAGGGGGTGAGGGAGAAGGCCACCACTGGCAGCAACAGCAGCAGCAACAGCAAAAAGTATGTGCGGCCACCAACCAGTATGGGAGGCAGCCACTATGTGTTATTGAATTTTAGTACAGTACAGTACACCCTGCCATAGGGCGTGGGATTGGAGGAAGCCTTCCGTTCGCATGCACCGTACATAATGGAGAATGGCTACTATGATGGGTTTTTGACCGAGGCCCCCTATGGTGGGCAGGAGCCCCCAGGGTCACCCCGTTGTTTGTTTGAATAATTAAATAGTATGCCTTGTTACAAGGCGTGAGGTTGAGGGTGTAGCCCGTTTTCTTGCACTGGGGCTATGGAGGATGGTGTAAGGTGATTAATACTTAAATAGGACGCCTTATTACGAGGCCTGATGTTGAGGGGACCAGCCCGTTTTCTTGCACTGGGGCCATAGAAGATGGTGTATGTTGATAAATCATTAAATATAACGCCTTTTTACGCAGCGCGCAGATTTCCGTTTTCAGTTGAGTCAAAAGCGCAACCCAAAAGGAGGCAGTTGCGTCAAAAGCGCAACCCAAAATGACAAAATGTAGTGCCATGGTAGACAATGCACCCTTAGCTATAATTAGCCTGGCCACTTTTCCCACTTTTCCGAAATCCACTTTTTCGACATGTAACCTCCAAAACGTAGTGTACATGAATAACAAGACTAAACATGTTCAAACAAGTCCTATGCAACGTCGCATGCGGCGCAGAAAAATTGGCGGAGTGTGTTGGCAACTGAACAACAGGTGGCAACGATTGAGCTGACTGAAGCCAGTTAGTTATGAGACAGTTGGCTGATGTGTCAGGCTTCAATTTTTTGATCGATCGGTTGGTCTGTCGGTCGGTCGGTCGGTCCGTCGGTCGGTCAAACGAGCAACGGGGTGAATCTGGGGGCTCCGCCAAAATATCCCGGGGACCACATATAAGCCCAGCAATTCGCATACAGGACGATATTTACAACCCCCTTGAGCACTTCGCTATAATTAGCAATGGTCCTCCAATCTACTGGTTCAAGCCCACACTCCGTGATTTTTCTTTTTTGCGACCTCACCCAACCAAACCAAACCCAACCAAACCCAACCAACCCTACCCCAACCCACCCACCACTACCAAACCGCACCCCACCCCCACCAAGCCGCAACCCACCCCACCACACCACACCTCACCCCCACATCCACCCCGCAATACATCACAAGCCAATCTTCCTGCAGAGCAGTCTGGTGGCCAACTGTGGCATCCACACCACACCCATGCACACCACACCGCATCACCCCACCCTGCCCCACCCCCACCCCACCCATTCCCACCCCGCAGGACATTGTAGTGCCAATCTTCCTGCAGAGCAGTCTGGTGGGCAGCTATGGCATGCACACCACACCCATGCACACCACACCACACCATGACACCCCACACACCACACCACACACACCACACACCACCACACCCAACTCCACCGCACACACCACACCACACACCCACCTCGCAGGACATCGTAGTGCCAATCTTCCTGCAGAGCAGTCTAGTGGTCAGCTATGGCATGCACACCACACCCATGCACCCTACCCACCCCACCCCACCAACCCAACCCCACCCAACCCACCCTACCCCACCCCGCAGGACATCGTAGTGCCAATCTTCCTTCAGAGCAGTCTAGTGGCCAGCTATGGCATGCACACCACCCCCATGCACCCCCATGCTGAGCCCGTCACCAGATCGCAAACATTCTTCTTTGCTGGGAGGATATGTGGAAACAGGAAGGAGCCCAAACCGGGGAAATGGCCCAATTGTGAGAATGATATGCATGGGGATAGTGGATACAGCGCAGAAACCCGACAGAAGGTGGGTGGGATTAATGGGTGAGTCGGATGTGGGGAAACAGGAAGGAGCCCAAACCGGGGAAGTGGCCCAGTTGTGAGATTGAAGTGCCTCGATGGGGGGATCTCGATGGGGATAGTGGAAACAGTGCCGAAACAGGAGAGAGCCCAAACTGGGAAAGTGGCCCAATTGTGAGAATTATATGCATCGGGATAGTGGATGCAGTGCGGAAACCCGACAGAAGGTGGGTGGGCTAATTGGTGAGTTGGGTAGGGGTGGGATGTGGTGGTGGGTTTGGGTGGGGTGGGGATAGTGGATGCAGTGCAGAAACCCAATAGAAGGTGAGTTTGTGTACCTTACTGTACTTTCTCTATAATAGGGTTGACTAGATGACTTACTCATCAATTCCTAATCTTATTTTGGTGTTTTTGATTACTGTGCGGCTGAACCGCAATTAAACAGCACCGAAACCCGACAGAAGGTGATTGGGCCATTTTTTTTTTAAGTTGTAAAAGGAGTTGCACCCCAGTAGGTGGGTCTCCCGACACAAACCAGCGACACGGAGGATTCAGTTCGACAGAAGCTGTGTGTGTGTTTCTTACTGCACTTTCTCTTTAAAAGCGCAATAATGGACTGCAATTAAATTGTGTAACACCATTTACCAGGAGGTGGGATTAATGGGTGAGTTGGGCCCCCTGCATGTATGGAGGGAACGGTATATCATCACTTATAAAACAAAACAAAAAAAGATAACGCCTGGAGTGGCAAAGTGGTGGTAAGGGGACCCTCCCGTACGCTGCAGCTGGGAAAAGTCACCATGGCAGACATAGTAAGTGTCACCCTCCAGGCGGGAGGGACTCCTTCATCTTTGTATTGTAAAACTAGTACGGTAGCCCGTGTGGCCGGTGATAGATAGATAGCCACGACAATTAGACCTTTGTTCTGATATCGGACGCAGCGCCAAAACATGACAGAAGGTGTGTGGCCTTTTTTTGTGTGAAATGAGTTTCATCCCTGGAGGTGGGTCTCTCGCCACAAACTAGCGACACCGAGGATTCAGTTCGAATGGCGATGCCGTTTCTACAAAAGAGTAGGCGCACTTAGGGTTGGTGGGAGATACCGACCCTCGACCAAAACAACAGTCATCACTTATTGGGGAGTTGGTCTCCCAGCATATATGTAGGGACTGGCATATCATCACTCGTGCTTTGCTCACTGTGTGGCTGAACCGCAATTAAATTGTGTAACACCGTTTATTAGAAAGTGTGTAGGCTAATCGGGGAGTTGGTCCTCCTGCATATTTGTAGGGACCGGGGCATGGTGGTATTTGGGGGGCCTGTGATATTTGTAGGGACCGTGGTCCTCCTGCATATTTGTAGGGAGGGACCGGGGCATGGTGGTATTTGGGGGGCCTGTGGTATTTGTAGGGACCGTGGTCCTCCTGCATATTTGTAGGGACCCGGGGCATGGTGGTATTTGGGGGGCCTGTGGTATTTGTAGGGACCGTGGTCCTCCTGCATATTTGTAGGGACCGGGGCATGGTGGTATTTGGGGGGCCTGTGGTATTTGTAGGGACCGTGGTCCTCCTGCATATTTGTAGGGACCGGGCATGGTGGTATTTGGGGGGCCTGTGGTATTTGTAGGGACCGTGGTCCTCCTGCATATTTGTAGGGACCGGGGCATGGTGGTATTTGGGGGGCCTGTGGTATTTGTAGGGACCGTGGTCCTCCTGCATATTTGTAGGGACCGGGGCATGGTGGTATTTGGGGGGCCTGTGGTATTTGTAGGGACCGTGGTCCTCCTGCATATTTGTAGGGACCGGGGCATGGTGGTATTTGGGGGGCCTGTGGTATTTGTAGGGACCGTGGTCCTCCTGCATATTTGTAGGGACCGGGCATGGTGGTATTTGGGGGGCCTGTGGTATTTGTAGGGACCGTGGTCCTCCTGCATATTTGTAGGGACCGGGGCATGGTGGTATTTGGGGGCCTGTGGTATTTGTAGGGACGTGGTCCTCCTGCATATTTGTAGGACCGGGGGCATGGTGGTATTTGGGGGGCCTGTGGTATTTGTAGGGACCGTGGTCCTCCTGCATATTTGTATGGACCGGGGCATGGTGGTATTTGGGGGGCCTGTGGTATTTGTAGGGACCGTGGTCCTCCTGCATATTTGTAGGGACCGGGGCATGGTGGTATTTGGGGGGCCTGTGGTATTTGTAGGGACCGTGGTCCTCCTGCATATTTGTAGGGACCGGCATATCATCACTTGTAAAATAAGCACGACAAGTAGACCCTTGTTTAGGCCCTATTAGGCCTCATAGCAACAACAACCGGAAATTCACTGGCGACTTACCTCTTAAAAGGGACCACAACCGGTAGATTTTTGGTGGAGACCCCCCTTCTAGGGGGCGGGAGCCCCCAGTGTTACCCATTTGTCCGTCCGACCATCCATCCATCTGACCGTGATGAAGCCCGACACGTCAGCCAACAGCCTCGTAACTAACTCGCTTCCGTTGCCACCTGTCGCTCCCTCGCTCTCTGCCAATTTTTAGCGTCGCAGGCGACGCTGCATATAACTTGTCGTTGTTATTTTACCAGTGCATATGATGTTGACCAAAGGCGAGTATGATATCATATGACATCATACAAATTGCATCAAATGAAATTGTATATAAATTGTAAGCTTTGACTAGCCAGACTGCCGGCATCATTTGATGACATGATATCATATGATATCATATTGCCGTCCCCTCCATACTGCTAAGCCTTAATGGGCTTGTCTTCATAGACTTCACTTGCATTGCTCCAGGCAATACCTGGCCTCCTCCCTGTCTTGCTGGCCATTCCCCATCACACCCCACTCACACCCACCCACACCCTACCACACACCCTACCCACACCACACCCACACCACACCCTACCCACACCCACACTACACCCTACCCACACCCTACCCACACCCAACCCACACACACCCACACACCCTACCCACACCCTACCCACACCACACCCACACCACACCACACCACACCACCACACCACACCACACCACACCACACCCTAACCACACCCTAACACACACACCGCACCACACACCCACGCCCACTACCACACACACACCACACCACACCCTATCCAGACCACACACACACCAACCAAGCACTCACATATATGGCTTCCTAATGCTTCTACCTTATCTAATGCCCTTCTCCTAATGTGTGTACTGGCATCATGTTTTTTACGAGTCCTAATGCTCTCCCTAATGCTGGTGCCTTGTCTAATGCTCTTCCTATTGCTGCTACTTGTCTAATGCTCTTCTAATGTGCTAATGTCTAATGCTCTCCTAATGCTGCTATTGTTCTAATGCTCTTCCTAATGCTGCTACGTTGTCTAATGCTCTTCCTAATGCTGCTACCTTGTCTAATGCTCTTCCTATTGCTGCTACCTTGTCTAATGCTCTTCCTAATGCTGCTACCTTGTCTAATGCTCTTCCTAATGCTGGTACTTGTCTAATGCTCTTCCTAATGCTGCTACCTTGTCTAATGCTCTTCCTAATGCTGCTACCTTGTCTAATGCTCTTCCTAATGCTGCTACCTTGTCTAATGCTCTTCCTAATTGCTGTGGCTACTTGTCTAATGCTGCTTCTTGTCTAATGCTGGCTACCTTGTCTAATGCTCTTCCTATTGCTGCTACCTTGTTCTAATGCTCTTCCTAATGCTGCTACCTTGTCTAATGCTCTTCCTAATGCTGCTACCTTGTCTAATGCTCTTCCTATTGCTGCACCTTGTCTAATGCTCTTCCTATGCTGCTAACCGTTTGTCTAATGCTCTTCCTATTGCTGCTACCTTGTCTAATGCTCTTCCTAATGCTGCTACCTTGTCTAATGCTCTTCCTAAGCTAATGCTCTTACTGCTAATGCTTCTATTGCTACCTTGTCTAATGCTCTCTTGCTGCTACCTTGTCTAATGCTCTTCCTAATGCTGCTACCTTGTCTAATGCTCTTCCTATTGCTGCTACTTGTCTAATGCTCTTCCTATTGCTACCTTGTCTAATGCTCTTCCTAATTGCTGTTGCTACCTTTGTCTAATGCTCTTCCTATTGCTGCTACCTTGTCTAATGCTCTTCCTATTGCTGCTACCTTGTCTAATGCTCTTCCTAATTGCTGCTACCTTGCCTAATGCTCTTTCCTACCTTGTCTAATGCTATTGCTGCTACCTTGTCTAATGCTCTTCCTATTGCTGCTACCTTGTCTAATGCTCTTCCTAATGCTGCTACCTGCTACCTTCTAATGCTCTTCCTAATGCTGCTACCTTGCCCTAATGCTGCTTTCCTATTGCTGCTACCTTGTCTAATGCTCTTCCTAATGTTGCTGCTACCTTGTCTAATGCTCTTCCTAATGTTGCTACCTTGTACCTAATGCTCTTCCTATTGCTGCTACCTTGTCTAATGCTCTTCCTAGTGCTACCTTGCTAATGCTCTTCCAAATGTTGCTACCTTGCCTAATGCTCTTCCTATTGCTGCTACGTTGTCTAATGCTCTTCCTAATGTTGGCACCTTGTCTATGCTCTTCCTAATTGCTGCTACCTGTCTAATGCTCTTCCTATTGCTGCTTGTCTAATGCTCTTCCTAATGCTGCTACCTTGTCTAATGCTCTTCTATTGCTTGCTAACCTTGCTAATGCTCTTTATTACCTGCTCTATTGCTGCTACCTTGTCTAATGCTCTTCCTAATGTTGCTGCACCTTGTCTAATGCTCTTCTAATGCTGCTACCTTGTCTAATGCTCTTCCTATTGCTGGTACCTTGTCTAATGCTCTTTCTAATGCTGCTACCTTGCCTAATGCTCTTCCTAATGCTGCTACCTTGTCTAATGCTCTTCCTATTGCTGCTACCTTGTCTAATGCTCTTCTATTGCTGCTAACCTTGCTAATGCTCTTCCTATTGCTGCTACCTTGTCTAATGCTCTTCCTATTGCGTGCTACCTTGTCTAATGCTCTTCCTAATGCTGCTACCTTGTCTAATGCTCTTCCTATTGCTGCTACCTTGTCTAATGCTCTTCCTATTGCTGCTACCTTGTCTAATGCTCTTCCTATTGCTGTTACCTTGTCTAATGCTCTTCCTATTGCTGCTACCTTGTCTAATGCTCTTCCTATTGCTGGTACCTTGTCTAATGCTCTTCCTAATGCTGCTACCTTGTCTAATGCTCTTCCTGTTGCTGTACTGTCTAATGCTCTTCCTAATGCTGCTACCTTGTCTAATGCTCTTCCTAATGCTGCTACCTTGTCTAATGCTCTTCCTAATTGCTGCTACCTTGTCTAATGCTCTTCCTATTGCTGCTACCTTGTCTAATGCTCTCCTATTGCTGCTACCTTGTCTAATGCTCTTCCTAATTGCTGCTACCTTGTCTAATCTCTTCCCTACCTTGTCTAATGCTCTTCCTATTGCTGCTACCTTGTCTAATGCTCTTCCTAATGCTGCTACCTTTCTAATGCTCTTCCTATTGCTGCTAACCGGTTGTCTAATGCTCTTCCCTAATGCTGCTACTTTGTCTAATGCTCTTCCTAATTGCTGCTACCTTGTCTAATGCTCTTCCTATTGCTGCTACCTTGTCTAATGCTCTTCCTAATGCTGCTACCTTGTCTAATGCTCTTCCTATTGCTGCTACCTTGTCTAATGCTCTTCCTAATGCTCTTCCTATTGCTGTACCTTGTCTAATGCTCTTCCTATTGCTGCTACCTTGTCTAATGCTCTTCCTAATGCTGCTACCTTGTCTAATGCTCTTCCTATTGCTGCTACCTTGTCTAATGCTCTTCCTATTGCTCCTACTTGTCTAATGCTCTTCCTATTGCTGCACCTTGTCTAAATGCTCCTCTAATGCTTGCTGGCACCTTGTCTAATGCTCTTCCTATTGCTGCTGCTACGTTGTCTAATGCTCTTCCTATTGCTGCTACCTTGTCTAATGCTCTTCCTATTGTTGCTACCCTTGTCTAATGCTCTTCCTATTGCTGCTACCTTGTCTAATGCTTCTTCTATTGCTTGCTACTTGTCTAATGCTCTTCCTATTGCTTGCTACCTTGTCTAATGCTCTCTTCCTATTGCTGCTACCTTGTCTAATGCTCTTCCTATTGCTGCTACCTTGTCTAATGCTCTTCCTAATGCTGCTACCTTGTCTAATGCTCTTCCTATTGCTGCTACTTGTCTAATGCTCTTCCTAATGCTGCTACCTTGTCTAATGCTCTTCCTAATTGCTGGTTGGCACCGTCTAATGCTCTTCCTAATTGCTGCTACCTTGTCTAATGCTCTTCCTAATTGCTGCTACCTTTGTCTAATGCTCTTTCCTATTGCTGCTACCTTGTCTAATGCTCTTCTAATGCCGCTACCTTGTCTAATGCTGCTTCCATGTTGCTAACCTAATGCTCTTCCTATGCTGCCTAGCTTGTCTAATGTCTTCTAATGCTCTGCTACCTTGTAATGTTGCTACCTTGTCTAATGCTCTTCCTAATGCTGCTACTAATGCTTCTCTTCCTATTGCTGCTACCTTGTCTAATGCTCTTCCCTATTGCTGCTACCTTGTCTAATGCTCTTCCTATTGCTGCTACCTTGCTAATGCTCTTCCTATTGCTGCTACCTTGTCTAATGCTCTTCCTATTGCTGCTACCTTGTCTAATGCTCTTCCTAATGCTGCTACCTTGTCCTAATGCTCTTCCTAATTGCTGCTACCTTGTCTAATGCTCTTCCTATGTTGCTACCTTGTCTAATGCTCTTCTATTGCTGCTACCTTGTCTAATGCTCTTCCTAATGCTGCTACCTTGTCTAATGCTCTTCCTAATGCTGCTACCTTGTCTAATGCTCTTCCTAATGCTGCTACCTTGTTTAATGCTCTTCCTAATGTTGGCACCTTGTCTAATGCTCTTCCTAATGCTGCTACCTTGTCTAATGCTCTTCCTATTGCTGCTACCTTGTCTAATGCTCTTCCTATTGCTGCTACCTTGTCTAATGCTCTTCCTATTGCTGCTACCTTGTCTAATGCTCTTCCTAATGCTGCTACCTTGTCTAATGCTCTTCCTAATGCTGCTACCTTGTCTAATGCTCTTCCTATTGCTGCTACCTTGTCTAATGCTCTTCCTAATAGTGCTACCTTGTCTAATGCTCTTCCTAATTGCTGTACCTGTCTAATGCTCTTCCTATTGCTGTACCCTTGTCTAATGCTCTTCCTAATGTTGCTGCTACTTGTCTATGCTCTTCTATTGCTGTTGTCTAATGCTCTTCCTAATGCTGCTACTTGTCTAATGACCTAATGTCTTCCTACTAATGCTCTTCCTAATGCTGCTACCTTGTCTAATGCTCTCTAATGCTGCTACCTTGTCCTCTTCCTAATGCTGCTACCTTGCCTAATGCTCTTCCTATTGCTGTACCTTGTCTAATGCTCTTCCTATTGCTGCTGTCTAATGCTAATGTTTGCTAATTTGTCTAATGCTCTTCCTATTGCTGCTAATGCTACCTTGTTCTAATGCTCTTCCTATTGCTGCTACCATGTCTAATGCTCTTCCTATGTTGTACCTTGTCTATGCTGCTTCCTATGCTGCTACCATGTCTAATGCTCTTCCTATTTGTTGTTGTCTATGCTCTTCTATTGCTGGGTCTAATGCTTCTATGCTGCTACCTTGTCTAATGCTCTTCTAATGTTGCTACGTTGCCTAATGCTCTTCCTAATTGGGCTACCTTGTCTAATGCTCTTCCTAATGCTGCTGCTACCTTGCTAATGCTCTTCCTATTGCTGCTACCTTGTCTAATGCTCTTCCTATTGCTGCTACCTGCTAATGGCTGCTACCTTGTCTAATGCTCTTCCTATTGCTGCTTACCTTGTCTAATGCTCTTCCTAATGCTGCTATTGCCTAATGTCTAATATCTTCCTTCTGTCTACTCTTGTTAATGCTCTTCCCTATTGCTTGCTACCTTGTCTAATCTCTTCCAATTGCCTACCTTTCCTAATGCTCTTACCTGCTACCGTTTGTCTGCTCTAATCTCTTTGCCTTGTCTAATGCTCTCCTATCTGCTCTCTCTAATGCTGCTTGCTACCTATGCTTTCTAATGCCTCTTCTTCCTAATGCTTTGCTACTTTGTCTGAATGCTCTTCTCTTTCTAATGTGCTACCTGCCCTAATGCTGCTACTTGCCTAATGCTCTGCGCGCTGCTGCTACTGTCTAATGCTCTCCAAATGTTGCTACGTTGTCTATGACTCTCTTTGCTGCTACTTTTTGTCTAATGCCTCTTCTAAATGTCTAATGCTCTTCCTAATGCTGCTACCTTGTCTACTGCTCTTCCCTGTCTAATGCATCTCTCTATGCTGTTACCTTGTCTTGTCTTCCTATGCTCTGGTCATGCCTATGTTTGCTAAATGTCTGGCACTTGTTGTTAATGCCTCTTCCTAATGCTCCTACCTTGTCTAATGCTCTTTGCGCCTAATGCTGGCTACCTTGTCCCTAGATCTCTTCCTAATGCTGCTACCTGTTTAATGCTCTTCCTAATGTTGGCACCCGTTGTCTAATTGCTCTTCTAATGCGTTGCTACTTGCGTTGCTCTTCCTATCGTGCTGCTACCTTGTCTAATGCTCTTCCTATGCTGGCTACGTTGTCTAATGCTTTATTCTTACCTATGCTCTTCCAATTTGGCTACCTTGTTAATGCTCTAATATTCCTATGTCTAATGCTGCTACTTGTTTAAATGCTCTTCCCTATGCTGCTGGTACCTTGCTCTAATGCTCCTTCCTAAGCATGACCACTGCAGCCTTGGTCTAATGCTCTTCCTAATGCTGCTACCGTTGGGTCTTGTCTAATGCTGCTCTTCCGTTTCGTAATGATGCTTCGCTATTGCTGCTACGTTGTCTAATGCTCTCGTATCCTAATGGTGCTACCTTGCCTAATGCTCTTCCTATTGCTCTACCTTGTCTAATTGCCTCGCTTCTCTATTGTTGCTGGCTTCCTGTTAGTGCTACCGCTTGTTTGATCTAATGCTCTTCAAATGTTGGCTGACCTTGGTTCTTAATTCTGCTTCCTAATGCCTGGCTACTCCTGTTTAATATTGCTCGTCCTAATGCTCTGCTACCTTGTGTAATGCTCTCCTAATGCTGCTACCTTCTTGTCTAATGCTCTTCCTAAATGCTGGCTAACCTTGTCTAATTGCTTCTTGTCCTAATGCTGCTTAGCTACCTTGTACCTATGAGATGCTCTTCCTAATGCCTCTTAGCCTTGCCTATGGCAATGCTGCTACCTGTCTTAATGCTCTTTCCTATGCTAAGCCTGGCTACTCTGTCATTGCTCTCTTCTATTCTCTTGGCTAATGTTGCTACCTAATGGCTCTTCCTAATGCTGCTACGTTGTCTAATGCTCTCCCTTGCTCTTCCTATTCTGCTATGCGCTGGTTCTAATGCCTCTCTAATTGCTTGCTACCTTGTCCTAATGCTGGGTACCTATTGCTGCTACCTTTGCTCTCCTAATGCTCTCCTATGCTGTCTATTGCTCTTATGGCACCTATGTCTAATGCTCTTCCTAAGTTGGACCCTTGCTAATGCTCTTCCTTGCCTACCTAATGCTCTACCTATTGCTGCTAACCTTGGTCTAATGCTCTTCCTGTTATTGCTGCTACCTTGTCTAATCTCTCCATTGCAAATGCTACCTTTCTCAACCTTCCTAATGCTCTTCCTATTTGCTGCTACCTTGTCTAATGCTAGAAACTTGTCTAATGCTCTTCCTATTGCTGTAACGTTGTCCTAATGCTTCCTAATTGCGTAAACCCTTCCTATTGTACTGTCTAATGCTTCCTAATGCTAACCTTGCCTAATGTCATTATGCTTGTCTAATAAGCTCTTACCTGCATGCTCCTTGTTACGTTGCCTATGCTCTTCCTTGCACCTTTGATCTATGCTGCTTCCTAATGTTTGGCACCTTGTCTAATGCTCTCTAATGCTCCTACTTGTCTAATGCTTTCCTATTCCTTGCTACCATTGTCTAATGTTGCTGCTACCCTTGTCTTAATGCCTTCCTATTGCTGCTAATCTATGCTCTTCCTAATGCTACCTTGCCTAATGCTCTTCGCTATTGCTGCTATTGTTTATGCTACCTCTAATGCTCCTAATGTTGCTACCTTGCCTAATGCTCTTCCACCTTGTTAAATGCTCTTGTCCTAATGCCTTGTTTGCTTACCTTGTCTAATGCTTCTTAACTGCTGCTGAAAACCTTGCCTATGCTACCTGCTACTATTGGTGCTACCCATTGTCTAATGCTCTTCCCTAATACCCTCTAATGCTCTTCTAATGCTGCTACCTTGTCTAATGCTCTTCCTATGCTACCTAATGTTTCTAATGCTGGTACGTTGCTAATGTACTGCTACCGCCGTAACTGCTCTTCCTATTGCTGCTACTATTGTCTACTGCTCTTCCTATGCTCTACTTGTCTATGCTCTTTCCTATTTGCTGCTACTTGCTAATGCTCTCCCTAATGCTACTTGAGCTCTTTCTATTGCTGCTACCCTGTCTACCTTGTCTAATGCTCTCTATTGCTGCTTACCGTTGTCTAATGCTCTCCTAATTGCTGCTACTTGTCTAGATGCTCTTTCCTATTAGCTGCCCCTTGTCTAATGTCTTCTAATGTTGCTACCTTGCCTAATGCCTCTTTCTCAAATGTTGGCACTTGTCTAATTGCTCTTCATGTTAGTGCTACCGTTGTTAATGTCTCCAAATCCTTGCGCCTTGCCTAATGCTGCTTCCTTGTCCTACATTGTCCCCCTAAATGCCCTCCTCTTCCTATTGCTGCTACCATGTCTAATTGCTCTTCCTAATGCTGCTTACCCCTGCCTAATGCTCTTCTATTGCTGGCTACCGGTGTCTAAATGCTCTTCCTAGCTGATAGCCCGTTGTCCTAATGCTCTTCCTATTGCTGCAACTACCCTTGTCTAATGCTCTTCCAATGGCTGCTACCTTCGATCTTGTCTAATGCTCTTCCTAATGCTGGCTACCTGGGCCTCTAATGCCTCTTGCTAACCTAGCATGCCTGCTACCTTGCTTCTAATGCTTCTTCGTGATTGCTGCCTACCTTGTCTAATGCTTATTCCTTTGCTGCTCACCACTGTCTAATGCCTCATTCCGTATTGTCTATGCTCTTCCATAATCTGCGTTGATCATTGCTAATGATCTTCTAATTGAGCTGCTCTTCTGTTAATGCTCTTACCTAATGTTGCACTTGTCTAATGCTCTTCCTATTCTGCTACTGCTTGTACGTGTTGTTAATGGCTCTTCTATTGCTGCTACCTCAGCTTTTGTCTAATTGCCTTCCTATGCTTGCTTGTCTATATGCTCTTCCTATGCTTGCTATGCTTAATGCTCTCTAATGTTGTCTACAGCATGCCTATGCTCTTCTTATTGCTGCTACTGTTTCGTTTGAATTTTCCTGTTAGCTGCTATGCTAATCTTCAATGTTGCTACCTGCCTTGCTCTTCTTATTTGGTGCTACGTTGTCCTTGCTCTTCCTAAGTGTTGACCCGTTGTCTAATGCTTCCTATTGCTGCTATGCTCTTCCTGTTTGCTGGTACCGTCGTTGTCTAATGCTCTCCGTAATGCCTGCTACCGTTGCCTAATGCTGCTTGGTCCTAATGGCTGCTACTTACCTAATGCTCTTCTATTGCTGCTATTGCTGCTATTGTCTAATGCTCTAATGTTGGCACCTTGTCTAATGCTCTTTTGCTAATGTGCTACCTTGTCTATGCTCTTCCTATTGCTGGTACCTTGTCTATATGCTCTTCCTAATGCTGCTACCTTGCCTAATGCTTCTCTGCAAATGTTTGCACTTGCCTTCTAATGCTCTTTGCTGTTTGTGCTACCGTTGTCTAATGCTTTCACCTTGTGTTTAAAATGCCTCTTCCTATTGGCTGCTACCGTTGTCTAATGCTCATTCCTATTGCTGCTACCTCGTTGTCTAATGCCTTCTTGGTGCTACTTGTCTAATGCTCTTGTTCCAAATGCTGTTTGCTATTGCCTGCTCTTTGCCTAATGCTCTTCTCTATTGCTGCTACGTTGTCCTATGCTCTTCTAATGTTTGGCACTGTCTAAATGCTCTTCTAGTGTTGCTACCGACATCGAAAACTAAGACGCTATGCTCTTGAGTTCCTGTTGCCTGTGATGGTACCTTGTCTAATCGCGTTTCTAATGCTGCCTTAATGCCTTAAATCCCTCCTATGGCGCTACCTTGCCTAAATTGCTGCTATTGCCTGTTGTTAAGGCCTTCCTTGTTGGTTTCTAATGCTCTTGTCAATTGAGCCTCTGTTGCAATCCTTGCTGCTCCTCCTAATTGCTGCTGACTTGTTAATGCCTTTTCTAATGTCACATTGCTGCTTCTAAATTGCTGTCCATGGTACATATGTAATGCTTATTGCTTACTACCTGCTTACTACTAAATGCTCTCTTACCATGAATCGCCTATGGAACACACTGTTGATTAATGCTCTTCTATTGCTGTGCGTAACCTGATATAGGACTAAGTTACCTTGTCTAAATGCTCGTCAAAATTGTGGCTACTTCCTAGGTGACTAACTGCCTCTTCCTATTGCTGCCTTGGTACCTTGTCTTAATGCTCTTCCTATGCTTGCTCTCGTTGTCTAATTGCTCTTCGCTAATGCTGGGTACCAGTTGTCTAATGCTCTATCCTAATGCCTGTTACCTTGTCTAAGCCTTTACCTATTGCCTATGCTACCTTGTGCTTAAGCTCTTCCTATTGCTGCCTACCTTGTTCTAATGCCTTCTAAAATGCTTGGCTAACCATGCCCTAATGCTCTTCCTATGCTCCTACGTTGTCTAATGCTCTTCCTAAATTCTTGCTAACATTGTCTTAATGCTCTTTCCTGAATGTTGGCACCTTGTCTATGCTCTTTCTAATTGCTTTACCTTGTATAAATCCTCTCCTAATGCTTACTACCTTAATCTATGCTCTCTCCTAATCTGCTGCCTTACTTTCCTAATGCTCTTCTTATGCTTCTACCTTGTTAATGCTCTTCCTATTGCTGCTACCTTGTCTAATGCTCTCTAATGCTGCTAACTGGCCTATGCTTTCTATTGCTGGCTACCTTGTCTAATGCTCTTCTATTGACTGCTACCTGTGTCTATGCTCTTCTATTGGCTGCTACGTTGTCTAATGCTCTTCCTATTGCTGCTACCGTTGTTATGCTCTTCCTAATGTTGCTACCCTTCCTATGCTCTTCCTATTGCTGCTCACTTGTCCTTGCTC
>JAJSRW010000811.1:0-35214 GCA_022414725.1 Microglena sp. YARC | reverse complement strand
GGCACCACCACTCTAGGCAATCCTAATGAAGAGAAAAACGTTGATTCTGGGGTTATACCACACCACCACAAAACCCACATCCATGCCCCCCCCCCCGCCCCCACACACACACACCACCACCACTCTAGGCCATCCTTTAATGGAAAAGAGAACGACGGAATTCTGGGGTCAATACCACCCACCACCCAAGGGCAGCGAGTGTCGTGTGGCTCCGCCCGTTCCGGGAGTTAGGAATCACCGCGTCCACAGGCACACACACAACACGCCACTCACTGCACTCACTCTCTCTCGCCCCGCCCCCCCCCCCCCCCACACACACAGCACACACACGCACGCACGCAACGCACACACCACATTCTACGCACTCTAGGCCATCCTTAATGAATGAGGCAGCGACGGATTCTGGGGCGCAATACCCCCCCCTCCCCACCCCCCACACAACACACCACACACGCCTAGGCATCCTTCAATGAAAGAGAACGACGGTTCTGGGGACATAAAATTTAATCATTTTTCTTCGCACACTAGTCCCCCCGCGCACACACGTCGGCACAGCACACACAACAGCACCCTATATAGACCATGGGGAGGCCATAAATTAATAGAAGGAGAGATTCTGGGGCCACGAATGGCTGAAGCACGGAACTTGGCAGAGGACATCAATGGTCGACGAGCATACTACTTCTTGCTTACATCCTGAACCTGGCACAGCGCATCGGACTTGGCGGTAGGTGAACAGGGTTGAAGTTGTGTTGGTGTGTGCCGCTTGTGTGTGTGGGGAGGGGTTGGGGCTGGGGTGTGGGCACACCTCGATGGTAGCGAATGGCTGAAGCACGGCAGCATGCGCAGAGGCATCATGGTCGACGAGCACACCCATTCTTACCATCCTGACGCTGCACCAACAGCATTGAACTTGGCGGTGGTCAATATCTGTATTATCCGTAAAGCGTGTTGGATGGTGGAACAGGATTGGACGCTGACCACCCACCACACACACCCACACACACTGCTTCTCTACATGCTGAACCTGCACACGGCATCGACTTGGCGTATGGTCAGTTCTGTACATTATCTGTATTGCAGCTCCTTGCTGCACACAACCCAACAAAGAACACACTTGTTTTTTTTTTTCCCCCGCCCCCAGACACTAACCCCCAACCCCATGCGCCACACACACCACCACCACACACAACACCACCACCACCCCGACCACACACCATCCTGGAACCTGCACCAGCATCGACTTGGGTAGGTCAATATCTGTTATTTGTATCTGTATTGCACGCAATGCCCCTACACACACACCGGCCCATCTGCCCCCCACACAGCACAACCACCACACAACACCCAATCCGCGAACCTGCAACCACAGCATCGAACATTGCACGTATGTCAATATCTGTATGCACTCATTGCCGTCACACACACACATACACACCCACACCGCCACCGACCACACACGACCACCACGCACCACATACCCCATCCTGACACCTGTGCACAACAGCAATCGACTTGTGTGGTAGGTCAATATCTGAATTTTTATTCTGTATTGCACGCAATGCCCGCCCCACACACTCCCGCCCGCCCACACGCTACACACACGCCCACACCACCACACCAACACAACCACCACCACGCACACCCCATAACCTGAACCTGCAAGCACAGCATCGACTTTGTGGTAGTCAATATCTCTGTATTTGTAATCTGTATTGCACGTCAATGCCCCACAACACACTTCCCCCCCACCCCCCCCCACACACACAGCACCAGGGCCCCCGACCACACCACGCACCAACCACAAAGCCCCATCCTGAAACCTGCACCACAGATCGACATTTCAGTATGTCAATATCTGTATTGCACTCAATTGCCTGCACACACACACATACACACCCACACCACCACCGACCACCACACCACCACCGACCACAGCCCATCCTGAAACCTGCAACCACAGGCATCGACTTGACAGTTGTCCAATACCCGTATCATTTATTGTATTGCACTCATTGCCTCTCACACACACACACTTGCCCACCACACCCCACCACACACACCACACACCACGCATGCCACACCACCACCACCAACACACCCCTACACCACTACACACCATCCTGAACGCTGCACGCCGCATTGACCTTGGCGTAGGTGGAACAGGACACAGCCATCCAGCGGCGCCACCACCGCCGCACTACCGAACAGCTACCGCCGACAGGACAACACCAGGCGACCACATCACATTTCTGACCTGCACACACAGCATTGACTTGGCGGTGGGAGGAAAAGGGAGCCACCCTTTGCCCCCCCCCACCCCGCCCCCCCCCCCCCCCTACCTGACCACACACAACACCACCAACACCGTCCACCAAACACTACACAGCCACCAAGCACACACACCACCACCACACACACCACCACACACACAACCACCTACACACCACCAACCACACCTATCCTGAACTGCAGCCACAGCATCGACTTGGCAGTAGGTCAATATCAAGTATCATTATCTGGTATTGGCACTCATTGCGTCTCTAGCAGCGTTCCCCCAACCCACCACCACCCCACCCGACCCCACACACACAACAACCACCACACCAACACACCACCACCACCACAACACCGACCACACACACACGCATCTGAACTGCACCACAGCAACGACTGGTGGTTGATAAAATCTGTATTAGTTTCTTGTATTGCACTCAATGCTCAACACGGCACACACACTCTCACCGCCCCCCGCCCGGCCCCCCCCCACACACAGCCACACAACCATCGCAACACAACCCAGACGACACACCAACACCATTCCTGAACCTGCACCACAAAAGCATCGACTTGGCAGTAGGTCAATATCTGTATTGTTTTCTGTATTGCACTCATTGCCTGCTCACACACACACTTTCCGCCCCCCCCCACCCCACCACCAACCACCACACCACCCCATCCTGAACCTGCACCACAGCATCGACTTAGCGGTATGGTTCAATATCTAATGTATCTGTTTTCCTTCTTTATGGGTGGCCAAGCTCCTTGGTTCTTTGATCGGCTACTCAAAGACTGTATGAAAACATACATGCATTACGCGTGGCATCCCCACACCACCCATCCATCCAGCCGGCCACAACCCCTCTCACACGTCACCACACCCCCCCCCACACACACGCACACACACAATATCCGCCACGCACCCACCTCCCCAACACACTCCACGCGCGTCCCTTGTAGGCTGCCCTCAGTAGCTAAGAACATCTTCCAACATGCTAGCCGAAGCAATATGCAGATCAGCGGACGTGAAGGCAGCCTTTCGCTAGTTGACACACACGTCCCCCCACACTAACCACACACACAAAACACAAACACACACGTGCACCCCCCCGCCCCCCCACACACAACACACAACCGTGCATGCACACACAGACACTCACACACGCACACACCCCTCACATCCCCAACACGCCTGTGTTAAGCCCCCCACCCCCCACCCAGCAAACGACGCCTGTGCAAGCCCCCCTACCCACACACAACAACCTTACACACACACAGGCAACTCCCCGCGCCCCTTAACAGGCTGCCGCTCAGAGCTAAGAACATCTTCCCACATGCTACCAAGCAATATGCAGCAGCGGACGTGAAGGCAGCTATTTGCGAGTTCACGGGTGTCGAGGCTAGAAGTGCATTGTGACACTAAGGGGGAACTGTAACGCGGGTAAGGGGTGCAGCTCACCACATCGTTTTTTGTGTGTGGGGGGGTGGGGTGGGTGGTGGATTGAGGCCAAAAGTGCATTGTGACACTAAGGGGGAACTGACCGAGGTAAGGGTGCAGGCTGCACATGTTTTTTTGTGTGTGTGGTTGGTGGGTTGTGTGTGTGTGTGTGGGGGGGGGGGGGGATTGAGGCCAAAGTTGCATTGTGAACACTAAGGGGGAAACTTGACGCGAGGTTAAGGGGTGCAGCTCACAATCGTTTTTTGTGTGTGGGGGTGGGGTGGGGGTGGGGATTGGAGGCCAAAGTGGCATTGTGACACTAGGGGGAACTGACGAGGGTTAAGGGGCTGGCAGCTCACAATTCGTTTTTTGTGTGTGGGGAGTGGGGTGGGGAATTGAGGGCCAAGTGCATTGTGACACTAAGGGGAATGACCGAGGTAAGGGGTGCAGCTCACATCGTTTTTTGTGTGTGGTGTGTGTGGTGTGTGTGGGGGGGGATTTGAGGCCAAAGTGCATTGTGACACCTAAGGGGGAACTGACGCGAGTAAGGGGTGAGCTCACAAATCGTTTTTTGTTGGGTATGTGGGTGGGTGGGTGATGTGTGTGTGGTGTGTGTGTGTGTGTGTGTGGGGGGGGGGGGGGGGGGGGGGGGGGGGGGGGGGGGCAAGAAGATGTTGATATTGTTTCCTACTTCTGTGGCTTGTTTAGTTGCTCTTTTATATTGGATGTTCTTTTCTTTCATATTTTTTTATGTTTTTATGTCTGCTCTTTCAGTTTTTTGGTTTTTGAAATTGTTTTAATGTTCGTTCCTGCAGTCTTTGTTTGATGTTTTTGATCGTTTTTTGTTCCTTGTTTCATTCTTTCGCGTTTTTATTGAAAGGATTCCACACAGTCCACATAGTTTTATTTTTCAGCTAGCGAGAAACAGCTTTATGCAGATCCCCTTGCAGGCTATTCAGCCAAGCCTAAGCACAACCTCTTGTAGCTACTTAAAGTAGGCTCTGTACTACATAAGGTGGCTCTTGTAATTAAAACAATAGGCTCTGTACTAGCACAAGTAAAGGCTCCTGGTAGCTACAGTAAGTAGGCTCTTGTACTACACAAGTAGGCTATTGTAGCTACATAAGGTAGGCATGTACTACACAAGTAGGGCTCTTGTACTACATAAGTAGGCTCTTTGTACTACAGCAGTAGGCTCTGGTAGCTACATAAGTAGGCTTTGTACTACAAAGTAGCTCTTGTACTAATAAGTAGTCTTCTTGTACTACTTAAGTAGGCGCTTGTAACTACATAAATAGGCTCCTGTACTTACACAATAGGCTCTTGGTACTACTTAAGTTAGGCTCCTGTAGCTACATAAGTAGGCTCTTGTACACACAAGTAAGCTCGTGTACAACACAAGTATGGGGGGGGGGGAGGGGGGGGGGGGGGGTGGTTCTCATCTACATAATTATGTTTATTGTACTACATACGTACTGGGGGGGGGGGTGGGGGGGGTTCTTGTACTATATAAGCAGGCTACATATTAAGATAATTAAACTGTACGTATTTTGTCGCCTACAGGTGTGGATGTGCATCGGGAAGGATCTGAAACCCTTCGACTGTCAGTCTGAGACACAGCAGGTGGCAGGGCACAGTCATCATCGTCCTCTGTCGATATGGCCCTAGAGGACAGGATGCTTGACCTGGACGCGGGGGAATGAAAGTCCCTCTTGGTGTAAAACATGACAGCCCTTTTTGTTTTTAGTCGGGAAAATAATTTCATCTAGGAGGTTGGGTTTACTGACACTAACCCAGCGGCACCGAGGATGGGGCCTTGATGTACCCGGTATGTATACTAGTTGTGATTATTGAAGTTAAATTTTCTTGCATAGGCACGAACTCAGGGCCCTATCGTTTACGATTTGCTGGGGCTCAGTTCACGCAGTTTGCTTTGGTTTTGTACGCAGCCCTTCTCAATATTTAGTTGGGCAAGTATTTTTAGCCCATTTGGCTACGCTTTAAAACGCGGCTAGACTGTATAAACACACGCATCTGTTCTAACGGGTGCCTACTGATGTAATAATTTCTCCGCCATTCTATCTGACTCCTTGGTGGCGCTGGTCTGTGTACGGGGTACCACTTCCTGAGGTGGAAATTATTTCAGTACGAAAAGGATGTAGTTGCAACTGGCTCACGCGTTTATTGTTCTGGGTTTTAAAATGTATGTTTACAGTCTGTGCTTTCAACTGAGGACCCATAGTGCAGGTGCGGAAATTCGGCGGAGTGTGTTGGCCATATCAAAAGCTAGTTAGTTACTTAGTTACGAGACAGTTGGCTGACGTTTCAGGCTTCAATTTGTTGGTCGCACAGACGGACAACGGGGTAACCCTGGGGTTACGGCCCCTTGAAAAGGGGGCTTCGCCCTAAACTGGCATGTAACAATTCAGATTATACTTGAAAGTGAAATTGTTTAGCATCCGTGGTAATACAATTACTCACAGGACGTGATGTTAAGGACACCACAGCGTAATTCAGATTATACATCCCTATGATTAACCTTGGTTTCTCTGACTATAATCTGGCGTTAACTCGTATATTTTATGCAATACACGGCTGTATTTGGTATTTTAACCAGCCAAAGACGGCGAGCAGGCAAAATTGCTGGCTGAGACCGGGGGGGGGGGGGGGGTAAGCTAGGGCGCAGATCTGGTTAAACGTTTTGGCATGTCTCTAGGTCAGTGGCTGGTTCGACTGGGCACATCGATTGTTTTTTTTAGACCTTTAGTCGACAGCTTCGTGGTGAAGTACCGTAAAAAACAATATTCAATGTAACGTCACGTACTGGTGTGCCTGTCGAACCAGCACCTCCAAATAGTGGCCTCAACATGCCCCAAATACGGCGAAAATCGGGCAGAACATTACATTTGTTTTCACTTTTTTTCGAGAACAAAATGTGAAGCTCGACTTCAAAATGACCCTTTGCCAAGAATGGCATAACATGTTTGAAGAAAGACAAACATTCCCGTTCTGGGTCTCAGATAGGATTTTGGCACAAATCGTGTATTCGAGGACCAAATGTGAAAAAATGGGCACATATCTTGTGTTTTAGGAGTCTCCTGCAAAGCTGGAAACTCATTCCAAGTTGCAGAGCACTAGTTTGCAGTTTTTGCACCTCCCAAAAGATTCTACCAGGTGGATTTTGGTGTAGAAGTTGAGAAGGTCGCCCATTTGATCTACACAAGCACCATGCCAGGCCATCCCCAGCCCTTACAGGCTGGCAAACCGACTCGCAGCAAGGAACGCGAGGCAGAATCACGCAGTTTCTGACAATTCAACTTCAGGCAATATGATGGATAGCACAATTTGATGGCGATTGATCGATTCCCTATGGTATGAATGCGGTGTTCACGTTTAACGCTGTTTAGCTGTTAACAGCTTCGTACATGGGGACACATTGTGGTCACAGCAGTCACGGTGACTTTAGCTAGCTCCGGCTTACGCTGTGGTGTCCTTAATTTCACGTCCTGTGAGAGACTACATGTAACAATGACAATTACAGGCAAAGCAGTCGGTTTGACACATGTGGGCAAACATTGCAAATTCCAAATTGTGGGCTGGCTGGCTTTGACGTATGGAGGCAAATATAAGAAATATTGCAAATATTCCAAATTGCTGGCTGAAGCTATGTAACCAAGTTCAAGTAACCAAGTTTAAGTTCAAGAAGGCATATAGAACCACGTAACAATTATTCTTCACCTTCTCCTTCCTCCTCCTCCAATACGGTGCAGGTTTTGTTCAGAACGCTGCGCTAGCATCGTAGACAGAGGGGAGGGTTGCTTGCGCCGCATACACAGATTTTGAAAATACCAGTTTCCGCCTCAAGAATCGGATTTTTAAAGCAGGCTTTGTCGGCGATAAGGCAGATTTGGGGTCCCCTAGATCACCCGGTCCGAGACAACCCGGAAGTACCGTTAGATTCCTGCTGGGCCACCCGGAGGGTCGTTGACCGGCGTCAAATGGTAACTGGACTCTAGTGTGATTGTAAGCCCGTCATCGAATACTTACGAGGCGGTTCCCTTGGGCACGTCCTTAGAGGTCACTCTGTGACAATTCTTGGATGTTCAAATTTTCATTTTCATTTTTTTTAGATTCCTGCTGGGGGACTTGGAAATGGAAGATGGTGAGGCAGCACGGAGTTTTGGCTGAATACCATGTAAAATCAAATCTAGAAATGTAACGTCCCTTTCAATCCACGAGGATATTCTGCATAAACTGTGAATATTCACAGGATGTAGCAACATACATGACCATGAGCTCTACGCACAGGATTTTGCCAACTAGGAATGTAGCTAACCTACCAAGGATGTAGGCTACATACATGAACCATATTGAGCTCTACACAGGATGTAGCTAACTAGAATGCAGCTAAACTACCACAGGATGTAGCTAATAAATGACATGGAGCTCTACGTGAAATGTATGTATATATATGTCCCCTTGACTTTGTCAGGCTGCTGGCACATTTGGAGTCCAGTAGGGCACCAGGAAAAATGTCATCATCATCATCACCATCATCATACAAGCAACCCTGCCTGCACGCCATGCCCACAAAGCCCTTGCAGGGATGGTCACCCCCCACTTCTTTTAGCCATATACCAAAACAATGGTTGGTGGTAGCTATTGCAATCTTGACAACGCAGGCCAAGCCAGACACGGCAATTGGTGGTGGTGGTGGTGGGTTTCTTAGGTGTGATGGTGGTGGGGCCTAGGTGTGATGGTGGTGGTGGGCCTAGGTGTGGTGGTGTGGTGGTGGTGGTTGTGGGTCTAGGAGTGATGGTGGTGATGGTGGTAGAACCAGACCAGGCCAGCCAGACCACGCCAGGCCCACAAAGCCCTTGTGAGGATGTCCACCCCCTGGGATATTCACCCCCACTTCTTTTAGTCACATACCAAAGCGATGGTTGGAGGAAGCTAATGCAATCTGTACAACCAGACAACAGGATGGGTGGTGGTGGTGGATCTAGGTGTGATGGTGGTGGGCCTAGGTGTGATGGTGGTGGTGGTGGGTCGTCTGGTTGGGTGACGCACAGGTGACCACAGATGACCAGGCCAGCCAGACCACGGCAATTGGTGGGTGGTGGTGGTGGTGGTTCCTAGGTGTGAATGGTGGTGGGCCTAGGTGTGATGGTGGTAGTGATGGTAGGAGTGATGGTGGTGATGGTGGTGGTGGGCCAGGTGTGATGGTGGTGTGGTGATGGTGGGCTAGGTGTGGAGGCTGATGTGGGGGCTGGTGTAATCTTTACAACCAGACGACATGATGAGTGGTGGTGGGTGTCACAGCAGCGAAATGAATGCGCTTCATTTGGGGTTTAGGGTCTAGGTCAACCCTAAACCCTAAACGACTGCGCTTCATTTTGGGTTTTAGGGTAACCAAAAACCCTAAACGACTACGTTTCATTTTGGCTATGATGAAGAGCTTCTATGCAGCTCCCCTAACAGGCCATCAAGCCAAACCCAAGGCAGCATAGTGCATCTAATAGCAGACAGAATCAGCTTTCTGGCACTGCTTAGATCTAGGTGCGTACCCTAGTGGCTGGCTCAAGGAGCAGCCTAGAAGCTGCTGCTGGCTGTAGCCGAAAAGGAAAGTGTATGCCACACCAGGGAGGTTGTGAAGAAGTGGGCATGACTTTGCTTAAGGGTTTGCTGGGTAGCAAGCCAGGGGAGCTGCCTAGAAGCTGCTGTTGGCTGTAGCTGAAAAGGAGAGTGTGTGCCACACCAGGGAGGTTGTGAGAAATGTGGGGATGACTTTTGCTTTCAGGGTTTTTGCTGGGGTAGCAAGCCAGGGGAGCTGCGCTAGAAGCTGCTGCTGGCTGTAGCCGAAAAGACAAGGTGTATGCACATACCGGGAGGTTGTACAGAAGTAGGGAGCTGGCTGCTTATACATCTTTGTTCGCAATCCTGCAGTGCAAATACGAGTGGCAGGGTGAATGGAAGGAAGGAAGGGAGACAGGAAAGGAAGGACAAGGGAAAAGGAAGAAACGAAAACGGGAGGAAGGAAGGAAGGAAGGAAGGAAGGAAGGGAGGAAGGGAGGGAGGAAGGAAGGGAGGAAGGGAGGAAGGGAGGGAGGAAGACAGGGAGGGAGGAGGAAGGAAGGGAGGGAGGAGGGCAGGAGGAAGGGAGGAGGAAAGGTAAGGGAGGGAGGAAGGGAGGGCAGGCGAGGGAGGAAGGAAGGGGAGGGGGGAGGGAGGAAGGGAAGGGAGGGGGGAGGGAGGGGAGGAGGAAAGAAGGAGAAGGGAAGGAAGGGAGGGAAGGAAGGAGAGGGGAGGGCGGACAGGAGGGAGGAACGGAGGGAGGAAGGAAGGAAGGAAAGAAGAAGGGAGGGAGAGAAAGGGAGGGAGGGAAGGAAGGAAGGGGGAAGGGAGGGAGGGAAGGGAGGGGAAGGGATGGGAGGAAGGAAGGAGGGAGGTTGAGGAAGGAAGGGAGAAAGAAGGAAGGGGAGGGAAGGAAGGAAGGGAGGGGGAGGAAGGGAGAAGGAGGGAGGAGAGGGAGGAAGGAAGGAAGAATGAGAGGAGGAGGGAGGGAGGGAGGGAGGGAAGGAGGGGGGAGGAGGAAGGAAGGGAGGGAAGGAAAGGAAGGAAGGGAGAAAGGAGGAGGGAGGGGGAGGGAGGGAGGAAGGGAGGGAGGAAGGAAGGAAGTGGATAGGAAGAGGGGAAGAGGAAGGGAGGAGGAAGGGAGGGAGAAGAAAGTGAGGGAGAAAAAGGAGGAGGGAATGAGAAAAGGAAGGAAGATGAGGAAGTGAAGTGAAAAGTTGAAGGAAGGAAGATTGGGAGGGGAGTGGAAGGAAGGGCGGAAAGGAAGGGCGGACCCTGAACAAGCCAAGCCAAAAGCGCAAGTCCCCTTTAGTTAAGGCTTGGACCAATGCCACAAAAATAGGGAACAGCCATATGATATCATATGATGCCAGCAGTCCGACTAGGCTAAAGTTACCATTTGTAGACAATATCACACGATTCAATTTGTAGGTATCATATGATACCATGCTTGCCTTAGGTCAACATCATATGATATGCCGGTCCCTAAGTATGATGCACGATGAGTCAATGCCAGGTGAATGATGATGATGATGATGATGAGTCGATGCCCCATGAATGATGATGATGATGATGATGGTGGTGGTGATGGTGGTGATGGTGATGATGGTGGTGGTGGTGGTGATGGTGGTAATGATGGTGGTGGTGATGATGGTGGTGGTGTGTGGTGGTGGTGATCCCTGCACAATAAGCACCTAGCTCTTATGATGTACTTGTAGACTTTGGCATTCTGCTCCCCCCCCCCACCCCCACCCAACCCACACTCACACGCTCACACCTCCACACACACACAATCTCACACTTTGGTCAACATCATATGATATGCCGGTCCTTGCATCATAGGCACGTACCTCATGATGTACTTGTAGACTTTGGTATTCTGCTCCCCCCCCCACTCCACACGCACACACTCCACCTCCACACAATCTCACACTTTGGTCAACATCATATGATATGCCGGTCTTGCACCAATAGGCACGTACCTCATGATGTACTTGTAGAACTTTGGCATTCTGCTTTCTCTCAGAGTCCGATACTTGGGTAGCTGCCCCCTGCGCAAGGCAAGGACATTGGTAGTCTTGTTTGGCAACGTCCGAAGCGACGTCAGGATACCTGCAATGCAGCAACCAACAGTGTGAGAGTGTGGGTGTGTGGGTGAGGGTGTGGGGGTGTGAGAGTGTGTGTGTGTGGGTAAGGGTGAGTGGGTGTGTGAGGGTGAGTGTGTGGGGATGTGAGAGTGTATGTGTGCCGTGTGTTGTGGGGTGAGGGTGAGTTGCGTGGTGAGGTGGTAAGCTAAGGGTGGGCGAGGATGGGGGGGTGGGTGAGGGAGGGGGAAGGTTTCAAGAAGATACCCTGCGGAGAAGATACCTGCGGTTTTCAAGAAGATACCCCCCCGCCCCCCCCCCCCCCCCGAACACCCGTCCCAGTACGAGGGACACGATTGCCACTAGCCACTCGTTCGCTCTTGGCATGGTTTGAGGCCTCCCCCCCCTATCCCCCCCCCTCCCGCCCCCCCCCCCCGTCCCCCCCCCCCCGTCCCAGTACGAGGGGGGACACATTTGGGGCCACTAGCCACTCGTTTCGCTACCTTGGCAATGGTTGAGCCCCCCCACCGCGGAGCACCCGTCCCAGGTACGAGGGACACATTTGCCCACTAGCCACTCGTCGCTCTTGGCAATGGTTTGAGCCCCCCCCCCCCCCGGACACCCGTCCGTACGAGGGACACATTTGCCACTAAGCCACTCGTTCGCTCTTGCAATGGTTTGAGCCCCCCGCCCCCCCGACCCGAGTCCGTCCCAGTACGAGGACACATTTGGCCACTAGCCACTGCGTGTTCTCTTGGCATGGTTGAGCCCCCCCCGAGGGACACCCCGTCCCAGTACGAGGGACACATTTGCCATAGCCACTCGTCTCCGCTCTTGGCAATGGTTGAGCCCCCCCCCCGAACCCCGTCCAGTAGGAGGGACACACATTTGGCCCACTAGCCACTTCGTTCGTCATGGCAACTGGTTGAGCCGCGCCCACGGGACACCCCGTCCCAGTACGAGGGACACTATTTTGCATAGCCACTCGTTCGCTCTTGGCATGGTTGAGCCGCCCCCCCCCGGAGCACGCCCGTCCCAGTACGAGGACACATTTGCCACTAGCCACTCGTTCGCTGCTTGGCCATGGTTGAAGGCCCGCCCCCCCGGACACCCCGTCCCCAGTACAACGGGACACATTTGGCGCACTAGCCACTCTGTTCGCGTCTTGGCAATGGTTGAGCCCCCCCCCGCCCCCCCGACACACCCGTCCAGTCGAGGGACACATTTGCCACTAGCCACTCGTTCGGCTCTTGCAATGGTTTTGAGCCCCCCCCCCCCGACACCCCGTCCAGTAACGAAGGGACACATTTGCCACTAGCCACTCGTTCCTCTTGGCAAATGGTGAGCCCCCCCCCCGGACACCACGTCCCAGTAGAGGACCAGATTTGCCACTAGCCACTCGTTCGCTCTGGTCAATGGTTGAAGACCCCCGCCACCCGGACACGCCCGTCCCAGTAATGAGGGACCACAATTTGCCACTAGCCATCGTTCGCTCTTGCAATGGATTGAGCCCCCCCCCCGGACACCCCGTCCCAGTACGAGGGACACATTTGCACTAGCCACTCGTTCGCTCTTGGTCAAATGGTGAGCCACCCCCCCCGGACACCCCGTCCCAGGTCCGAGGACACTTTGCCCCAGCTAGCCACTCGTTCGCTCTTGGCAATGGTTGAGCCCCCCCCCCCCGGACACCCCGTCCCAGTACGAGGGACAATTTGCCACTAGCCACTCGTTCGCTCTTGCAATGGTTGATGCCCCCCACCCGGACACCCCGTCCCAGTACGAGGGACATTCTTGCCAACTAGCCACTCGTTTCGTCTTGGCACTGGTATGAGCCCCCCCCCCCCCCCCCGGACACCCCGTCCCAGTAGGAGGGACACATTTTGCCACTACCACTCGTTCGCTCCTTGGCAATTGGTTGACCCCCCCCCCGGACACCCCGTCTCGCAGTCGAGGTAACATATTTGCCACTACCATCTTCGGTCTGGCAATGTTGAGGCCCCATTCCCCGGACACCCCGTCCAGTACGAGGGACACATTTGCCACAGCCACTCGTTCGCTCTTGGCAATGGTTGAGGCCCCCCCCCCGGACACCCCGTCCCAGTACGAGGGAACACAATTTGCCACTAGCAGTCGTTCGCTCTGGCAATGGGTTGAAGCCCCCCCCCCCCGCCGGACCACCCCGTCCCAGTACTGAGGGTACATATTTGCCACTAAGCACCGTTCGCTCTGGCAATGAGTTTGAGCCCCCCCCCCCCCCCCCCGGACACCCCGTCCCAGTACGAGGCGACCACTTTGCATAGCCACTCGTTCGCTCTTGCAATGGTTTGAGCCCCCCCCCCGACCCCCCCCCCGGGACCACCTCCTCTCAGTACGGAGGCAACACACTTACCGCTAGCCACTCGTTCGCTCTTGGCAATGGTTGAGCCCAGACGTTGCAGTTCCTGCTTGGTGGAACCTGAGGGGGGACATGAACCCACGGAACAAGGTTGAAGAGTGTTGGTGTTGTGTTGTGTGTGTGTGTGTGTGTGTGTGTGGGGGGGGTCTGGTGTGTGGTGTGTGTAACGCCCACCCACACCCCATTCTGTAACACCCGGTGCGGTGGTGGTTGGGGGGGGTGTGGGGGGGGGGGGGTGTGGTGTGTGTCCCTACCCCCACTTCACACCCTTCTGTAACACCCGGTACAGTGGTGGTGGTGGGAGGTGTGTGTGTGTGTGTGTGGTGTGTGTGTGTGTGGTGGGGGGGGTCTGGTGTGTGGTGTGTGTAAACCCCCACCGCACACCCATTCTGTAACACCCGTACGGTGGTGGTGGGGGGGGAGGTGTGTGTGTATGTGTGTGAGGGGGGAAATGACCCAGGGGTTATTTAACTCTTAAGGCACTTCAGGTAACAACCCGGTATCAGTGGGTGGTGGTGGTGGTGGTGGGGGAGGTGTGTGTGTGTTGTGTGTGTGAGGGGGGAAATGACCCAGGGTTATTTTAAACTCTTATAGACCTTCAGGTAAGCACAGTACGGTGTGGGTGGTGGTGGTGGTGGTGGGGCGGGGAGGGTGTGTGTGTGTGTGTGAGGGGGAAATGACCCAGGGTTATTTTTAACTCCTTAAGGCATTGGTACACCGGTACGGTGGTGGTGGTGGTGGGGGGGGGGGGGGGGGGGGGGTGGGGGTGGGGGGGGCGGGGAGGGGAGGAGGGGGATGGGGGGTGGGGGGGGTGGGGGAGGGGGGGGGTGGGGGGGGGGGGGGAGGGGGGGGGGGGGGGGGGGGAGGGGGGGGGGGGGGGGGGGGGGGGGGGGGGGGGGGGGGGGGGGGGGGGGGGGGGGGGGGGGGGGGGGGCGAGGTGTGTGTGGTGTGTGTGAGGGGGGAAATGACCGGCAGGGGTTATTTTAAAACTCTTATAAGCACCTCAGGTAACAACGGGTAATCGGTGGTGGTGGTGGTGGTGGTAGTGGGGCGAGGTGTGTGTGTGTGTGTTGTGAGGGGGGAAATACCAGGGTTATTTTTAACTCCTTATAGCACCTTATAGCACCTTAACCCCGGTACGGGTACGCGTGGTGGTGGTGGTGGTGGTGGGGGGGGGGGTGTGGTGTGTGTGTGGTGAGGGGGGAAATGAACCCAGACCCAGGTTATTTTAAACTCTTATAGCACTTTCAGGTAACAACCGGTAGGGGGTGGTGGTGGTGGTGTGTGTGGTGTGTGTGTGTGTGAGGGGGGAAATGACCCAGGGTTATTTTAAACTCCTTATAGCACCTTCAGGTAACACCCGGTAACGTGTGTGTGTGGTGTGTGGAAATGACCCAGGGTATTCTTAACTCCTTATAGAATTTTAAACCCTTATAACACCCGGTACAGGTAACACCCAGGTACGGTGGTGGTGGTGGTGGTGGTGGGGGGGGGAGGGTGTGTGTGTGTGTTGTGGAGGGGGGAAATGGGCCCTCAGGTAGTGGGGGTGGTGGTGGGGGGGGGAGGTGTGTGGTGTGTGTGTGAGGTGGGGGAAATGACCCAGGGTTATTTTAAAACTCCCTTATAGCACTTCAGGTAAACCCGGTACGACCCAGGGTTATTTAAAACTCCTTACGGGTCTGGGGGAGGGTGTGTGTGTGTGTGTGAGGGGGGAAATGACCCAGAAATGTTATTTTAAAACTCTTATAGTCAGGTGGTGGTGGTGGTGGTGGGGGAGGTGTGTGTGTGTGTGTGTGAGGGGGAATGACCCAGGGTTAGTTTTACTCCTTATAGCACTTATGCAGAGACCGTTCGGTAAACCAGTACGGTGGTGGTGGTGTGGTGGGGGGGGCGTTATTTTAAACTCTTATAGTACTTCAGGAGGTTTGTGTGTGTGTGTGTGAGGGGGGAATGACCCAGGGTTATTTTAAATCTTATCGCATCAGGTGACACCCGGTACGGTGGTGGTGGTGGTGGGGGTGGAGCCGTAGTGGGGGGAGTGTTGTGTTGTATTTGAGGGGGGAAATGACCCAGGGTTTTTAACAACTCCTTATAGCAACCTTCAGCACCTTTCAGTTAACACCCGTAAACCGGTGTGGTGGTGGTGGTGGTGGGGGGGGGGGAGGGTGTGTGTTGTGTGAGGGGGGGAAAATGACTGCCAGGGTTATTTAAACTCCTTATAGCACCTTCAGGTAACACACCGGTAGGTGGTGGTGGTGGTGGGTGGTGGTGGGTGGTGTGGGGGAGGTGTGTGTGTGTGTGAGGGGAAATGACCAGGGTTATTAAACTCCTTATAGCACCTTCAGGGTAACACCCGTGGTAGGTGGTGGTGGTGGTAGGTGGTTGGTGCGGGGGGGGGGGAGGTGTGTGTGTGTGTGTGTGTGAGGGGGGGAAATGACCCAGGGTTATTTTAAACTCCTTATAAGCACTTCAGGTAACACCCGGTACGGTGGTGGGTGGTGGTGGTGGTGGTGGTGGGGGGGGGGAGGTGTGTGTGTGTGTGTGAGGGGGGAAATGACCCAGGGTTATTTTAAACTCCTTATAGCACCTTCAGGTAACACCCGGTACGGTGGTGGTGGTGGTGGTGGTGGTGGGGGGGGGAGGTGTGTGTGTGTGTGTGTGTGAGGGGGGAAATGACCCAGGGTTATTTTAAACTCCTTATAGCACCTTCAGGTAACACCCGGTAGCAGTGGGTGGTGGTGGGTGGTGGTGGTGGTGGAGGGGGGGGAGGTGTGTGTGTGTGTGTGCTGGGGGGGAAAATGACCAGGGTTATTTTAAACTTTATAGCACTTCAGGTAACACCGTACGGGTGGTGGTGGTGGTGGTGGTGGTGGGGGGGGGGAGGTGTTGTGTGTGTGTGTGTGAGGGGGGAAATGACCCAGGGTTATTTTTAACTCCTTATTAGCACTTCAGGTAACACCCGGTACGGTGGTAGGGTGGTGGTGGTTGGTGGTGTGGTTGGTGGTGGTGGTGGTGGTGGTGGTGGGGGAGGTGTGTGTGTGTGTGTGTGAGGGGGGGGAAATGACCAGGGTTTTTTAAACTCCTTATAGCACCTTCAGGTAACACCGGTAGGTGGTGGTGGTGGTGGTGGTGGTGGTGGGGGTGGGGGAGGTGTGTGTGTTGTGTGTGAAGGGGGAAATAGGGGTTATTTTAAAATCCTTATATAAGCAATCAAGGTAACAACCGGCTACGGTGGGTGGTGGTGTGGGTGGTGGGTGGTGGGGGGTGGGGGGGAGGTGTGTTGTGTGTGTGTGGTTGAGAGGGGGAAATGCCCAGGGTTATTTTAAACTCGTATATGCACCTTCAGGTAACACACCGGTAACGGGTGGTGGTGGTGGTGGGTTGGTGGTGTGGTGGTGGTGGGGAGGGGGAGGTGTGTGTGTGTGTGTGTGAGGAGGGGGGGAAATGACCCAGGGTTATTTTAAACTCCTTATAGGCACCTTCAGGTAACACCCGGTAGGTGGGTGGTGGTGGTGGTGGGAGGGGGGGGAGGTGTGTTGTGTGTGTGTGGTGAGGGGGGAAATGACCCAGGGGTTATTATAACTCCTTAATAGGCAGACCTTTAGGGTAACACTCCGGACGGTGGTGGTGGTGGTGGTGGGGGGGGCGGGGAGGTGTGTGTGTGTGTTGTGAGGGGGGAAATGACCAGGGTTTATTTAACTCTTATGCACCTTCAGGTAACAGCCCGTAGCGCGGTGGTGGTGGTGGTGGTGGTGGTGGTGGTTGGTGGTGGTGGTGGGGGAGGTTGGTGGGTGTGTGTGAGGGGGGGGAAATGACCGCGGGGTTATCTTTAAACTCCTTATAGCACCTTCAGGTAACACCCGGTACAGGTGGTGGTGGTGGTTGGTGTTGTGGTGGTGGGATGGGTCGGGGGAGGTGTTGGTGTGTGGTGTGTGTGTGCGGGGGGGGAAATGACCAGGGTTATTTTAACTCCTTATAGCACCTTCAGGTAACACCGGTACAGGGTTTTTGGTGGGGGGTGGGTGGTGGGGGTGGTTTTGCGTGGTGGTGGTGGTGGGGGGGGGGGAGGTGTGTGTGTGTGTGTGTGAGGGGGGGGAAATGACCGCAGGGTTATTTTTAACTCCTTATAGCACCTTCAGTAAACCGGTTACGGTGGTGGTGGTGGTGGTGGTGGTGGGGGGGGGGGGGGGGGGGGGGGGGGGGGGGGGGGGGGGGGGGGGGGGGTGGGGGACGGGGGTGGGGGGGCGGAGGTGTGTGGTGTGTAGTGTGAGGAGGGGGAAATGACCAGGGTTATTTTTAAAACTCCTTATAGAGCTTCAGGTAACAGCCGGTACGGTGGTGGGTGGTGCGGGTGTGTGTGGGGGGGGGTGGTGTTGGTGTGGTGGTGGTGTGTGTGTGTGTGTGTGAGGGGGAAATGACAGGGTTATTTAACTTTATAGGCACATTCAGGTACACCGGTGGGTGGTGGTGGTGGAGTGGTGGTGGGAGGTGGGTGTGTGTTGTTGTGTGTGAGGGGGAAATGACCCAGGGTTATTTTTAAACTCCTTATAGGCATTCAAGTAACACCGGTGGTGGTGGTGGTGGTGGTGGTGGTGGTGGTGGTGGTGGTGGGGGGTGGGGGGTGGAGGTGTGTGTGTGTGTGTGTGAAGTGTTGGGGAAATGTACTTCTTCAGGGCACCTTCAAGGTAACAACGGCCGGTACGTGGTGGTGGTGGTGGTGGTGGTTGGTGGGGGGGGGGGTTGGGTGGGGAGCGCGGAAGAGGAGCTTGAGCGGGGGGGGGAGGTTTGTGTGTGTGTGTGTGTGAGGGGGGAAAACCCTCTCCTTGCACGCATACAGCACCCGGTAACGGTGGTGCCGTGGTGGTGTGGTGGTATGGTGGTGGTGGTGGGTGGTGGTGTGGGGGGGGAGGTGTGGTGTGTGTGTGTGTGTGTTCAGGTAGGCACCTTTCATCACCCGGTACGGTGGGTGGTGGTGGTGGTGGTGGTGGTGGTGGGGGGCGGTGTGTGTGTGTGTGTGTTGAGGGGGAATGACCCAGGGTTATTTTTAAAACTCCTTATAGGCACCTTCAGGTAACACCTCTTTGGGTATCGCGTGGGTGGTGGTGTGGGGTGGTGGGTTGGTGGGGAAGTGGTGTGGGTGGTGGTGGGGTGGTGGTGGTTGTGAGAAGTGGTGGGTGGTGGTTGGTGGTGGTGGTGGTGGTGGTGGTGGTGGTGGAAGGTGGTGGGGTGGTGGTGGTGGTGGTGAGCTGGTGGTGGTGGTGGTGGTGGTGGTGTGGTGGGAATTGTGACAGTTGTTGGGTGGTAGGAAGTGGTGGTGGTGTGGTGGTGGTAAGGTGGTGGTGGTGGTGGTGGTGGTGGTGGGAGGTGTGTGTGTGTGTGTGGTGAGGGGAAATGACCGCAGGGTTATTTTAAACTCCCTTATAGCAGCCTTTCAGGTAAACCCGGTACGGTGGTGGTGGTGGTGGTGGTGTGGTGGTGGTGGTGTGGGTGGTGGTGGTTTGTGGTGGTGGTGGGTGGTGGTGGTGGGTGGTGGTGGGTGGAGAGTGGTGGTGTGGGTTTGGTGGTGGTGGTGGTGGTGGGTGGTGGGTGGCGGCGGCGCAGGCGGCGGTGGTGGTGGGTGGTGGTGTGGTAGGTGGTGGTGGTGGTGTGGGGGGGTGGGTGGTGGGGGGTATACCTACCCTAGGGTTATTTTTAATTCCACAAAGCAAGGGAACGCACTGGGAGGTTGTGTGTGTGGTGGTGTGTGTGGGGGTTGGGGTGGTGGTTGGAGGTTGTAGTGGCTGGTGGTGGTATACATATCAGTGTTGTTTTGAAGGAAGAGAACTAGTGGTCTTTACGTGGCTCCCAAGGTCCTCTTAGTGGGCCTTTGGAGTGAAATGGGTTAAAACATGGGGGCTCCCGCCCCCTTGAAGAGGGAGATCCGCCAAAATAACATCCTTGGCTTACTTGGGGCTTACAAGGTCCTCGTTAGTAGCCTTTTGGAGTGCTACTAGCAGCTTTCTTGAGGCAAAAAGTAACCCCCTAAAGCTTTCTTGGGCAAAAAGTAAACCCCCCAAAGCTTTTCTTGGGCAAAAAGTAACCCCCTCCCCAAAGCTTTCTTGGGCAAAAAGTAAACCACCGCAAAAGCTTTCTTGGGCATAAAAGTAACCCCCCCAAAGCTTTCTTGGGGCAAAAAGTAAACCCCCCCAAAGCTTTCTTGGGGCAAAAAGTAAACCCCCCCAAAGCTTTCTTGGGGCAAAAAGTAAACCCCCCAAAAGCTTTCTTGGGCAAAAAGTAAACCCCCATCTCCAAAGCTTGTCTTGGGGCACGGAGCTGCAAAAGTAAACCCCAGCCCCAAAGGCTTTCGTTGGGGGCACAACAGTAACCCCCCAAAGCTTTCTTGGGGGCAAAAAAGTAAGACCCCCCCAGAGAGCTTTCTTGGGGCAAAGAGTAACCGCCCCAAAGTGCTTTCTTGGAAAAATAACCCATCCCCAACTTTATTGGGGCCAAAGTAAACCCCAAAAGCTGCAGGTAAAGTAGCACCCCCATATATCGTCCTGTCGTTTTGCCTGGCCCTGCCTGGATTTGTTTCTGTTGGCAGGGTTTGTTTAGATGCAAAAGGAAACCGGTGTCTTTACCTGGCAACCGTAGGTCCTCTTGGGTGGCCTTCGGGCGTGTCTACTAACAGTTTTCTGGGGGAAAAAAACGCAACCCACCACAAAGCTCACGGTCAGTAGCCACCCCCATCGTAGCAGCCAAAACGTCCATGCCTGCCCTGGTTTGTTGTGTTGACAGGTTGTTTTCTAAACTAAGGAGTGGTGCTTTACGTAGCACCAGGTCCTCTTGTGGCCTTCGGGTGCTACTATTAGCAGTTTTCTTGAGGCAAAAGCAAACCCCCCAAAGGCTCGCGGTAAGTTTGCATCCCCAATCGTAGCAGCCCCTAAACGTCCTGCCCTGCCTAGGCCGCTGCGCCGCTGCTTTGGTTATGTTGGCAGGGTTGTTTAGTATGCAAAGAAAAGGTGGCTTTACGTAGCACCAAGGTCCATCTTTTAGTGGCCTTCGGGGTGCTACTAAGCAGCTTTTTTTTTAAAAACCGGCCAAACAGCGATTGCGATAAAGGGCCTCTACATAATCACCCCTACACACCAAGGTGCCACTTGCAGCACTCTGATGAGCTTAGTAACGCGATGTCTCGTAGTAAGCTTCAGGGTGCTACTAGCACATTTTGTAAACTCCCACAACAGCAACCCCATATAGCCTCTAACATAGCACCCCTAAACACACCAAGGTAGCCACATGCAGCCTCTGGATGCAGCTTGTACCATGTCTCGTAGTAGCCTTCAGGGTGCTACTTAGGCTCAGCTTTTTTTTAAAACCCCCAAACAGCGATTTCCATATAAGCCCTCTAACATAGCACCGCACTTAAACACACCAACGGTGCCACTTGGCAGGCACTCTGATTGCAAGCTTAAGTACCATGTCTCGTAAGTAGCCTTCAGGGTGCTACTAGCAGCGTTCTTAGGGGCACGAAAAGCAAACCCCCGAAAGCTCAAGGGTAAGCAGCATCCCCAAGGCGTAGCACAGCCCCCAATACGCCCTGCCCCTGCCTGACCCGCGCGCTCTGGTTTGTTAATGTTGGCAGGGTTGTTTAGAAGCGAAGGAAAAGACGGTGTCTTAAACGCAGCACAAAGGTCCTCTTAGTTGCCGTTTCGGGTGCTACTAACAGCTTTTTGTAAACCAAACCAGCGACCGTCCATAAACCCTCTTAACGTAGCACTGCCCCAAACACTGAGCACGTACAAAATAATGTAGCACTATGTGGCTACTAGTAAACCCTCCTAAATAAAAAGATGTCTTCGGCCTGCGTACTGGAACTATGATTTTTGCGTGTCTGACGCTGATTGATTTTTGTGTACTGAACTATGATTTTTTTGACCACCCAAAGCAACCCATAAGGCTCTATCATAGCAGCCCCGAACTCTGAGGTGCCTGGATGCAGCAGCTATTATTGCAGCTTTATACATGATGTCTCGCTACAATAAATACTATAATAATAATATGCATATAGTATAAATATGTATATAAATAAATGTACTATATATACTATGTCTCCTGGGGTCACGATGCGTCGACACTGGGGGTCCGCAACCGGAGTCAACTATCGAACATGCACATCAGCATAACCAAGATTCGATGCAGCGTCGCCTGCGACGTACCTAAAAAAATTGGCGAGAGTGATCGCGACTGAGCAACAGGTGGCAAAGGGAAGCGAGTTAGTTACGCGAGCCGTTGGTTTGCGTGTCAGGGCGTCAAGTTTTTCGGGTTCAAATGGACAAAGGGGTAACCCTGGGGGCTCCCGCCCCCTTCGCAAGAGGGGGCTCTCGCCAAAAAAAGCCATTACCGTCGTAGTTTGTACAATCCGTTTTGTACTCTTCTTACAGCCAATTGTCATGCGTTCCTGCATGGGGTTTATGACACAATTGTTTAATAGTGTTTAATAACATTAATTTAAATTAACAAACAGACAATCATTTAACAACCAGGGTCATGCGTTCCTGCATGGGGTTAATGACACAAATTGTTTAATGGTGTTAATTACATTAATTAAATTAACAAACAAACAAAAATTGTTTTACAACCATGTCATCGCGTTCTGCATGGGGTTAATGCACAAAACGTTTAAATGAGTTAAATAAATTAACAATTTAATTGTAGCAATTTACAGTTACAATTTAGTTTTTTTTACTTTTTTCATTTTGTTATTCATTTAGCTTATTTTGGCTACTCCAGGACTGTAAAAATAACACACTAAGAATGCACAAGCTGACACATCACGATTTCATTACTAGGCCCCAGAAACAAAGAGGGAGGGGGGGGGGGGGGAAAAAAAAAAAAGGGGGGGGGGGGGGGCGGGGGGGGAGGGGGGGGGGGGGGGGCGGGGGGGGGGGGGGAGAAGGAGGGAGATACTAAGCTTTCTAGTAGTGTTCGGAAAACTTGAAGGAGGGGGGGAGGGGGGGGGGGTACAAAGTATAAGTCGCCCCTTGACTATGTCAAGCGCAGACACATGCTACCCCCTATCTATCGGCTTGAATTACATTTTGAATTAAGTGACTTCAGTAAAATAAGTTGTAAACATTTGATTTTTTGTCATTTGGTGATGAAACGCTTTAAGCTACACATATATATATGGAACGGCAATATGATATCATATGATATTATGTCATGCCATGCCGGCAGTCTGACTAGGCTAAATGTACCATTTATATATAATTTCATGTGATGCAAATGTGTATGGATATCATACTGCGCCTTTGGTCAAGCATCAATATGGTATGACGGTCCCAAAAGATATATAGGGTACCAGGAAAAATGTAATCGACATCATCATCATCATCATCACCACTGCCATCATCATATCATGCATCATCATCACATAAACCGACCACCACAGCTGTGCCCTCCATCATCATCATCATCAAACACTGTACAGCCATCCAGTCATCATCACCATCATCTCCAATCACCACTGCCACTGGCCATCATCATCATCATCTGGATGCTCACCGCTTGAGACAGGTATAGAGACTATCCCGCTCTGTGCTGTCACGTAATAGTCTATAAGTTTAGGCGCATAGAGTCTGCACGCAATCCCAAATAAACCGCAAACATGGTAGCCCATTCTCCAGTATGTACACGTGCATGCAAACGGGAGGGTTCTCTCAATCTCATGTCCTGTGGCAGCTCGTACTAATTTTCAAATTTCAATTTTATGGGGCCATTACCAGAAAAAAAAAACACTCCTCAGTCTGAAGCACAACAATACAAAAACCAGCGATATATTTTATAGCGATAATTTTTTGAAAACGGGGTCAAAACCAGCGATCGCTATATATAGCGGGGGAAAATATCCCTGTTGGCAACACACTGAACATGCATGGTAGACTTATAGTGCCCACAGCATCTAATCAACATCATCATCATCATCGTCGTCTGAAGGCTCACCTTCAGCTTTGAGGCTTCAGAGACACATGTATGCTTTTGAGACATAGCCTTCAACTGTAGAAAGGCATGGAATAAATTAAATATAGTACCCATATTACGAGGTGTGAGGTTGAGGGGGGCAAGCCCGTTTGCTTGCGCTGGACCCGACCCGACACAATGAGAAGGAATGGAATGATTTTGTGGGTTTGGGTTTGGTGGGTTTGGTGGGTTTGGTTCAGGGTTTGGATTTGGGTTTGGATTTGGGTTTTGGGTTTGGTTTGGTGGGTTTGGGTTTTGTGGGTGGTGTTGGGTTGGGTGTGGTGGGTTAGGTTAATTGGGGTTGGGTTTGTTGGGTTGGGTTTGGTCACGTTTGTTGGGTTTTTTTTCGTTTGGGGTTGGGTTTGGTGAGTTTGGTGGGTTTGGTTTTGGTGGCTGGTTTGGTGGGTTGGTTTGTTAAACTTAATACTGAATTGATCGAGTCGCGCAAGCATTTGAAAACAAAATGCATGCGACTATGAAAACCACTGCGCCTTCACTTTTAAAAAAAAAATCTAAAACCCTCACCATGGTGGAATACCTACTACCCTCATACCCTAACCCTAAACCTCACTTTGGTGGACACCTAACTGCTAAACCCTAACCTCACCATTGGTGGACACCTAACCTCTGACCCTAAACCTCACCTCGGTGTAAACACCCTAGTCACGACTTGACCCTAAGCCTCACCTTGGTGGAAACACCCTAACCCTGAACCTCAAGGCCCTCACCTTGGTGGACACTCTAGCGGCACTATAACCGTAAAACCCTCACATTGGACACTTGAGGACCCGCTACATTACCCTAACCTGCTAAGCCTCACCTCCGTGCACACCCTAACCCTGAACCCTCACTTGGTGGACATAGATGACAGGCGTGCCTCAGAGGATTTAGCAACTGACCTCGGCGGGACTGTAGAAGCGTCCTATAGGTCATGCGGTAGAGCATAGCGGCGTGTTGCTGCAGGGAGGGTGGGGTGGGGGGTGGGTGTGGGGTGGGTGGGGGAGGAGGACAGGGAGGGAGTATGGATGTGGGGTGGGTGGGGAGGGGGTGGGTGGGGTGGGTAGGTGTTGGGTGGGGAGGGGTGGTGTGTGTGTGAGGGGGGGGGGAAACAAGGTGCAATGATGCATTAGGTATAAAAGCATGCCAAGTGAATGCTTTAGGGCAAGTGAGGAGAAGGTGTGATGAGGATTGCTGATCTGTAGATTGTTTAACAATATCCTGGCCTTAATGTTGGATCCCTTTCAAATGTCCCCACCACTTGACCGTCAGTCAAAAGGGACGGTCAGGGTTATTCTTCTCCGGTCTTCTTCGTAGCAGCTTCTTGGCAGCTTCCTGAGCCCGGAGCCACTGGTGGCTACATAGCCACAACGAACTACTCTTCGTAGCAGTAACTTCTGGCAGCAATACATCCTGAGCCTGCACTGGATTGGGCTACCCACGACGTAACTACTTCGTAGCAGCTTCTTGGCAGCTCGCCTGAGCCCCGCCACTATGGGCTACACCGAACTACTCTCTTCAACGTGCAGCTTCTTGGCAGCATCCCCTGAGCCCGCCAATGGGCTACACCGAACTACTCTTCCGTAGCAGCGTTTCTTGGCAGCTCCCTGAGCCTGCCACTCCTCTATGTTGGGACTACAAAAGCAAACTACTTCTTTGCGTAGCAGCTTCTTGGGCAGCTCCTAGAGCCTCCACTGGCTAAAGACCCAAATTCTTTCCGAACTATTCTTAGCAGTTCTGTTCTGGACAGCTTATTAAACCAGCTTCAAAGTGCTTGAGCTTACGCCAGATTTGGAGCTGCCTAGAAGCTGCTGCTCGTAGCTGAAAAGAACAAGCCCTAGGGAGCTTTTGCAAGCGACGCGTAAATTGGCATAGATTGTTGGCAAATCGAAACGACAGGTGGCAATGTAATGGAGGCGCGGACGCGAAGCCAGTTAGCTGTTTATGAAACAGTTATGGCTGACGTGTCAGTCGTGCTTCGTCTTGGTCGTGTGTCACAGGGCTTCGTCTGGGGTCGTTGGTTACGGTACTACGGACACACGAACAACGGGTTTGAATCTGGGGGGTTCCCACCCCTGAAGGGGAGACTCTGCCAAAAGACACAAGTGACTTCTCCATCACCCTTAGACGAATTGGCCCTTTCCTTGATGAATTGGCACCGTCCTCGAAATCATGAATCCAACGTGCCTACATGTAGGCCCCTACCTACCCCCCATTACCTCCTCGCCCCTGCCTGCCCCCCGAGCTAAAGTCCTGCCGCCTTATTTTTTGTGTGTTGACGTGTAGTAATTGATAACATAATAAAAAAAACTCGGTGCGACACAGTGTGATGCGCTGCTGCAGATCACATCCCCCTCAATGTAGGGGCTGGCGCTCTGCAACTTGCGTGATCCGCCTTGTACTGTGCTACGCGCACCACCTCGGGCAGTCCTGAAAATCAGGGGTGGGGTGAGGTGGAGGGAGGGGTGGGGGGTAGGGGTAGGGGGGTGGGGGGTAGGGGTAGGGGGATGGGGGTAGGGGTAAGGGGTAGGGGGAGGGGAGGGAGAGGGAGAGGGAGGAGGGAAGGGTGGGGGGGTGGTATATACTAACTATGCTAACGCCCTTATTGTCGCTGAACAACAAGAATAAATTACGAGGGGCCACCACCACGTGAAATCTTCATCAGGCTTGGGGTGGGGGTGGGGTGGAAGGTAGGGGTAGGGAGGGGTAGGGGTAGGGGGGGGCAGAGGGGAGAGGGACCGGGGGGATGGGTAGGGGGGTGGGTATATATCCCTTATACTGTGCTAGAACGCGCACCCTGAAATTCAGGCTTGGGGTGGGGTGGGGTGGGGTTAGGGGTGGTAGGGGAGGGTGGGGAAGGGAGGGGGGATGGGTGGGCGGTGTATAATACCTTATCTGTGCTACGCACACCTGAAAATCGGCTTTGCGTCGAACTTTTTGCTTACAATGGAACCTACAGAAGCCATGGGGAAACTGGTCAACGGCGCCCTTTTCATGGCTTTATAGGGTGCATTATGGGTGGGAAGGTTGCCGTAGGGGAATACTGTGTACCGTACCCGAAATCGGCTGACGTCGAAGTTTTGGTTTTACAACTTGGCTACAGAAGCTGGGGAAATGGAGGTGTATTACTGGCAATGTACTTGGGACGGTATAACTATATTGATGTTGAACAGGCATGTGTGATCTCATATGAAATCATGCATTAATTATCACATGCTTGCATACAAATGGTAATTTAGCGTAGTCACACTGCGGCATCATATGATGATATTGTCTTTTCTCTCTAATTACTAATTACTATTATACACACCAACCGGTGGAGCACTGTTGCTCCAGTGAAGCCCTAATTAATCATTAATAAATATACCACCAACCCAGTTGGAGCACTGTTGCTCCCCATTTTGAAACCCTTGATTACTAATTACTAATTCATAACACCCAGGTGGAGCACTATTGTCCGTGTCCCAGCATTGAACTTGGACTTGGCTGCATGCTAGTCTTCAGGCTGCTCTCCATTCACCTCCAGCCTTAGGCGCTGCTCTGCATATCAAGAATTGGCCAAGAGTTCGTTCATGCTTGAAATGCCCCCCTCCTTCCCATACAATTGGCAGAAACAGATGATTCAAATAAAAGCGGTTTTGTGTTTGACACACATGTGTGTCAGCTGATTGTATTAGTGCAGATTCCACTGTCTAACCTACCTCGGCAGAAACGAATGAATTCAATATAAAGCGCTCTACAAATACTTTATAGAATCTGTCAAATTGAAATCCGAGGGAAAAGGAGGAGAGCCGTCATTCCACGGTTGGGTAAGAACTGTGGGGTTGGCATGCCCCACTTGCAGGCCCTTGTGCACAAGGAGAAAGGGAACGATGTTGAAGGTTTACGGGAACAGGGATTTATCAGGGACAGGTTTAAGGCTTGGTAAGGGTAATGGGGGTACGGTTAGGGGTTAGGGGTTAGGGGTTTTTAGGGATTATCTGTGAGGGTTATTATTATTATCCCGTGGCATCCACGCTCCACAACAACCAGCACCCTCACACAGAACCATTTGTCCCCCCTTTCCTTTGTTTGATTTCCCTGGAGCACTCACCTTCTTGTATGATATACATGGAGCACTCAGGCTTGTGTGATATACCCTGGAGCCTCAATGCCCCCCTGTTAGAGAGTAAGGGTCTGACAAGTTAAAAGAAGCGAAGAAGCAGGGGATTAGGTGCAAAAGAATATGCACAGTGGCGTAGCGTGAGCTTGGATGATAGCCCCCTTCCACTGCCCTCTCAGGAGTGCCAAAAGCATATGGCACAGTACTTGAAGCACGTAGTCACTGTATGACCTAAGCCCCCACCCCCACCCCGCCCCTCGCCCCATGCCTTAATAGGGTGGGAAGGGCGGGAATAGTCGGGTAAGGGTGAAATGTTACTAACTGTGTGTTAAGGACAGATAGTACACAAGGACAGAGTAGGGTGAGAAAGACATGGAGGAGTTATTATGGTGTTGAGGCAAGGGCGCACTAGAACTTGTACGTACGTTTGTGTGTGGAGGGATTGGGCGGGCATGGCTTATTTTAATGGCGAGAATTTAGGGACAGAGTCTAGTGACCCAGTGATCAAGAAACATGGACACAGTCTACAATGAATGCAAGAGCTAAGCTAAAATGAGTGGCAATAGGAGAGTAATTATATCTCTGGTAGACGAATGCGCTCTTTTAGCTTGAGCATGGAGCGAGGCCATGCGTGCCTGACGGTTTTTTTGTACTCCTGCCGGACTGATTGGTATAGTCCTAGATCAGTAAAGACAGGATTTGGACAAGTGAACAGGGAGAGGCGCATCGAAGATGTCAGAGGGGACGATACGCTGAAAAGGAGAGACTAGTGGTACTTTGGGGCTGAGGGTCACTGCAAACAGGCACTTGGCCCTCGATGCATAGGGTAGGCGCAGGGTGTGGACGCTCGTGGCGCTCTGCAGGTAGCTTTGCCCGATATAGAACGCGAGATTCGATAGCAAGGTCGTTGGTGACTTCAAGTAGCATTGAAAGGGCAGATGAGGGGATCATCCCACCACTCTCGCCTCGAAAGTCGCAAGAACCGTCATCCATATCTTTACGACTGGCCTCACGTAGCTAAACAGGGGAAGGGAGGGGGGAAGAAGGAAAGTAACCAGCGCCGGGTGAAAACCGTAGATAACGAGAGGCATATGAGGAACGACTAGAACAGACTGACTTAGGTGGATGGTCTAAACATAGACGCGGTGATGAAAGACGGAATGAGTGTGGAGAGGGATACGGCAGGATCAAGAGGTCCAGACGGTAGGAGGGACCATACTTCTCATTCGGGACGCTTTTGGGGGGTGGGGGCTCCGCCACCCTGATTAAATAAGGGGCCAGGAAAATTGAGCCACGGAGGCCGATCAGATAGTAAATCGGCGTTTTAGGGAGGGATATAGGTGGCGCGGGGAGACGTAGGTGGCTGTAATCGGCGATAGGTTTCTAGGGGATAGATAAGCATTAAGCCAATGTTCATTAGCAGTTCTCTACGGTTTCCATTTTCGGAGCCTATTCCTTTTTCCGTTCACCAACATGCCAAGGCAGATGGTTGTCTGCTATGGCGGTCGCCAGGTGTCCAGGGTAAAGCCTTCCAGGTCAGCGATCGCCCCAGATATCCCTCTAAAGCCTTCCCCACGACCCCGTCCTGCATCCGTGCCTTCTTTTCCCACCTCCTTTCTCCGCTCCACTTCCTCTTTGTCGGTGAAAGATCCACTGGTCTCTCAGGCAGTCGACTAATCTCCCAACTGCCCCCTCCCTACTCTTGTCAGGGTGCCACCGCGGTGGGAACGCAAGCTTCGCTGGTAAGCCTCGATGCCCGCTGTTCCTTTCCACCTTTTGTACGTTGTATCCTGTCCTCCAAGCCTGGCCTCTCAAATTCTCTGAAGTAGCGATTTGCTGCTTTCTGTATTATCTACCCTGCCCTGGCATCTGTACTACCCACACTGCTTGCTAATGACCTGCGCTCCTCTTTGTGCTTGCAGGTTCGCGCGCAGGCTGCCGCTGCCCCCGCTGCCCCAGCAGTCGAAGGTGAGGTTGAGATAAGTGATCTCGTGGGCCTGCCCCCCTCATATGTTTGATGTGTCGATCTCGGTGATTTTGGAGGGACTGGTTGTGATGATCATTGGGTGGACGTATCATTTATCGTAGTGATACTGGTGTTGGCCAGCGCATGCATGGGGTGAACGGGAACTGATCACCTGCCTGAACTCCGAAGTTTCGCAAATACTCGCAGCAAGCATATCCACGGCTCCGTTCCTTTGTACCGCGTGTTGCGCTCTGCCAGGCCACAGCATGCTGCCTAGGCCTGAGCCATCAGCCTCAACTGGCTTAGCCCTGTCCCTATCTGTTTGGCCCAATGAGCCCTTCAGTCAGCACCTTTTGACCCTACCATATGCCCTAACTGACTGCACACTTCTGAATCATGACCAGAGCCATTACGCTGCGCACTCCATGACCCCAATAATTTCCTACCCATGAATCCATGACCCCATATTTTACCCCGTGACCTCATACGCTCCAATGCTCATGATCCCAGTAATTTCTCACCCCATGCATCCATGACTAAGAGTCTACACCCATGACCTCTAACCCCATACATCCATGACCCCACAGACCTTCAACTCTAACACCATGAATCCCTGACCCTATCGAGTCTTCATCCCCACCTCTAACACAGAAAATCTCAAAACCACAACTATACACTATGCTCCATGACAATAACACCTACACCATGCATCATGATCACGACCTCTACAACCTGACCTGGTACAACGCCAATGCATGCATTGACCATTATCAACCCTCATGACCGCTACAACCATGCATGCATGCCTAAAATATCTACACTGTATGACGCCATTATAAATCATAGCATCCATGACCAATAATCTCTAACCGTATGACCTAAAGTCCATGCATGATGACCCATAATCTCTACACCCCATGATTCCACACCCCACGCTCTTTACCCATGCAAGCATGACCATATATACAACTGCTATGAACATCATGACTAAACCGCATGTCATCACGAGCCCATATATCTTACACCACCAATGATTACATCCCAGCGATCCTTAACCTTATGCATGGATGACACAATATCTCTCACGATGCCTATGACTTAACCATGCATCGACCCATAATTCTCTACCATGATTCACACCCAAACTTTAACCTTATGCTGCATGACATAATCTCTCACGCATGACCCTCATGTAACCGATGCATCCACGACCCGTAATCTTACACACATGATACATACCATGACTGTAACGCTTTCATCATGTACCCGTCTTATTCCACTTGTGACTTCTACCCTCATGGCATGCATGACCCCATTATCTTCTACACCATGACCCAACACCGATGACCTTACAACCGGCATGACCTACACCCATGCATTGATGACCCATAATCTATCACGATGACCTCTACCCCCATGCACGTATGACCCCATAATCTCTACACCGCATGGAACGCTGTACACCCCATGTCATGCATGACCATAATCTCTACATTACCAATGATTCCACACCCATGACTCTTCACTCATGATGGCCCATGACTCTACACATGCATGCATGACCCCATAATCTGTACACCATATACACATGATAACCCTGCATCATGACCCCTATCTTACACCCATGAATCAACCTATGACATCTACACCCCTTGCATGCAAACATAATCTGTACCCCCATGCATGCATGAGCCATAATCCCAACCCCGTGACCTTACACCATTGCAATTCAGACCGATGATCACACCCCATGCGATGACCCCATGACCTGACAACCCCCATGACTTACACACCAATGCTCAATGGACCCTCTCTTCACCGCATGACCATGACAATCATACACTATGTGACCTTCAATTCTACACCGCATGACCTAAACCCTGCATCGATGACCATAAATCTCTTACACGCTTTTGACCCATGACCAAACCCATATAGTCTGACCCCATAATCTGTTCAGGGTGCATGAACCTACAAACCAAACACACCTGCATCGATGAACATGATCTCTACACCATGATTGACACCCATGATCTCTACACCCCATGCATCCATGCGCCTGACTCGCACACCCCGTGAATACACCCACGCATCCATACTTTTGAGCATGCCCAACTACAAGTAACACCACCTCACAAGCGCCAACAATACCATCCTCGTTGTTCCTTGTTTTTATCGGCAGGGCTGCCCGCCGTCTACCCTTTCACGCATTGTTGGTCAATACACCCCTGACCCTACGACTTGTACATCCTGTCTAATGCTCCCATAACCTCTACACCCCATAACCTCTACACCCATGACCTATGGCACCGTAACTATACACCCCATAACTATACACCATAACCCTATACACCCCATGACCTATGCCCATAATCTACACCCCATGACCTATGCACCCATAACTTTACACCCATGACCTATGCACCATAACCTCAACAACCGGTTTTGTTGTTCTTGTTTGATCAGAGTGCTGCCCGCCCCGTGTACCCTTTCACCGCATTGTTTTTTGGTCGGAGGAGATGAAATGGCCTCAAATTCTGAACGTGATCGACCCAAGATCTGTAACACACCATATCTGACACTCTGATTCTAACACCGCATGATCAAACCGCTGACCCTCCACCCCCCTGACTTACACCCCATGCATCCTGACTCCAACATGCCCCACAACCAACTTACACTACCTCACAAGCGCCACTCCTTGTTGTTCCTTGTCTTGGATCTTGGATCAGGTGCTGCCCGCCCCGTCTACCCTTTCACCGCCATTGTTGGTCAGGAGGAGATGAAGCTGGCCCTCATTCTGAACGTGATCGACCCCAAGATCGGAGGTGTCATGGTCATGGGTGATCGTGGAACTGGAAAGTCACACATCCGTGCCTTGGCTGATCTGTTGCCCGAGATGAAGGTGCGCAGTTGTTCCTGTACCTTGCTGTGTCGTATTGCCCATGGTGACTGTAGAATGGCAGTCCACCACATCTGTGCTGAGATAAGGTGCCCAGATATCCTGTAGCCTTCTGCCGTTTCATGGCCGCTGTTTAATGTGCTGTATCTGCTTCTTTGGTATTGCTCTGCTTGCTTATCCGTGGTACTGTATTTTTCTGGCCGTGTTTGTGCTTGTATTGTAGAAGCTAAACTATGCTTGAACCTAGAATACAAAATGCTAGACCTTGCTTGACCTAGACTAACTGCAAACGTGCATCACAGGTTGTCCGACAGGATGCCTTCAACTCCGACCCGATGACCCTGAGCTCATGTCGCGAGGAGGTACGTGCAAGCGGCTGCAGCTGGCGAGATCCTTCCCATCGGAGCATGAAGATCCCATGGTCGACCTGCCCCTGGTGCTACCTGAGGACCGTGTGTGCGGCACCATCCGATATCGAGAAGGCGTTGAGTGAAGGGTGAGTGCAGCCAGAAATACGCTGTTTGTAGCCCACACACACACGCATGCATGCATGCCCCCCCCCCACACACACACCACTGACTGAGGTGAGTGCAGCCGGAAAGCTGTTTTGTAGCCCCCCACACACTACCATACCTCCCACTCACACACGCCATGCATGCATGCCCCCCACACACGTACCCCCATGAAACTGAGGGTGAGTGCAGCCGGAATGGCTGTTTGTAGGCCCCCCCCCCCCCCCCCACACACCACACACATATCTCCGCACGCACGCATGCATGCATGCCCCCACACACACGTACCCCCACTGACTCGAGGGTGGGTGCAGCCGGAACGCTGTTTGTAGCCCCCCCCCCCACACACACACACACACGGCATGCATGCATGCCCCCACACACATACCCCCCCTGACTGAGGGGTGCATGCAGCAGGAACATGTTTGTTGCCCTAGCCTGCAGCTTATTTTCAGCGGGGGAGCTGCCTAGAAGCAGCCTGCTCGTAGGCAGAGGAAAGGCTATGTTAGGGCTACCGTGCATGGCCACTCTGGTCAACCTAGTTGGTTTCACAGGGTAGACCTGTGACTCCAACCACTGCCCGGTGTATATCACATCCACAGCTTTTTACCTCGGCTAAGAGCAGCAGCTTCTAGTGCAGCTCCTGAACAGCCACTGGGCCAAGCCCTATGATTTCAGCCGAACAGGAAATCTGGTTGTGTCAAGCTGGAAGGTGCAACTAGCTTGCATTAGGTTCCCTGACTCGGCCACCACGACAAATCTCCACCACAGCCGACCCACAACACCATGCGTAGGTGTCAAGGCCTTGACCCCTGGACTTCTGGCCAAGGCTAACTGGGCGGCATCCCAAACCAACCCCACCACCACCCCACTAACCGACCACCACCCACCACCCACTACACCAACACTCATGCGTAGGTTGTCAATGGCCTTCGAGCCTGGACTTTCTGGCGCAAGGCTAACCGTGGTATCTGTAGCGTTTGATGAGGTCAACCCTGCTGGAACGACCACTTGGTCGACGTGCTCCTCGATTCTGCTGCTCTGGTGAGTATCACGCATGTTATCACTGTAAACGCTTCGTGTGTGTGGTGGTGCGGTGGTGGTGGTGTGTTGGGGGGGGGGGGGGGTCTGCTGCCTGGTGAGTATTGCCCCTGTAACATCTGTACTTTGGCGGGGATGGGGGGTGGGGTGGGGCTATGAAAACGGACCTGAACCGGGTTGGGGCATGTCGCTTGTTACCCTTCATGACGACTGTATTGATATATATTCAGGTATATGTTCATTATATATATGTTCAGGCCTACTATGTATATCATGTGTTGGTATGGTACCCATATGTTGGGAGGAGGATCATTCAAATGCAGAGACGCAAAGAAATACTATGAAGTAGAAAACATAAAAGAATACATGCAAGAAATACAGTACATGCATAATGTACGTTCAATTCAAGATAACAAGAAATAAGATGCAAGCAGAACGAAACAAAAACTTCATGATCACTGTATTACGCTGCAAGGCTGGAACTGCCTGTTTGAGCGTGAGTGTTTTGCATCAGCTCACCCCGGTTTTGCTAGAATGCATGAAATTTTGCTATTAAGCTGGGGTTCAAGAGATAGGCTTTGCCACATTCATGATCACTGTATCGTTTTGTGCTGCAGGCTGGAACACTGTTGAGGGTGAGCTTATCTCCATCAGCCACTAGAACAGACATGAGAAGAGGATGAGCCTGGTAATGTGTTTGCTGCACGGCTGATGTAAACATGAAATATATGCATGAAAGAAGGCTGCATAAACATGAAATATACTGAAACATGAAATTAGGCTGGCATAAACATGAAAAATGAAATATATGCAGTTTAGGCTTTTTTTATTTTGCAGGGTTTAGGCTTTGTCCGTTTAAATTGCAGTTTTTTTATTTCTGCAGTTTAGGCTTTTTTATTTATGCATTGGTTTAGGCTTTTTAAG
>JAJSRW010001545.1:0-41260 GCA_022414725.1 Microglena sp. YARC | reverse complement strand
GCCAACACACCAACATCCACAGCACCGACAAACACCAGTTTAGTTAGCAGCACCAAGTAGCAATCACCTGAGTTAGGGGGGAAAGGCCTGTAGCTTGAATAAGCCACCACACTCACACACTCACACAACTCTACGGCCACACACACCATCCACAGATCAGACAAACAACAGTAGCAGCAGCACCAAGTAACACATCCTTGGTTAGGAGGGCAAGGGCCTGTAGCTTGACTTGCCACACATCACTCACCACTCACACACTCCGGCCACATTAACTCACATCAACAAACCAAAGACAACACAGTAGCAGCAGCACCAAGTAGCACACCTTGGTTAGGGGGGAAGGGCCTGTAGCTTGATTGCCACAACACACTCAACAACTATTTTTGTCTCACTCACTCACGGCCACAGTGCACACATCCACAGACAGACAACACGCAGTAGCTAGCATCACCAAGTAGCACACCTTGGTTAGAGGGAAGGGGCCCTGTAGCTTGATTGCCACACCTTCACACTCACACACTCACACACTCACGTGGGGCCACACACACATCCACAGACAACAAACACCAGTAGCAGCAGCACGCAAGTAGCAGCACCCTTGGTTAGGGGGAAAGGGCTCGTAGCTTGATTGCCACACGACCACACTCAAACACTCAACACTTCACGGCACAACACACATCTACAGACAGACAACACCATAGTCAGCAGCAGCACCAAGTAAGCACCTTGGGTTAATCGGGGCATTGGGGGGTGGGAGAGGCGAGCCGTAGGTAGCCTCTTCGCATTTGCGATCGGGTTTGCCACTACAAAGGGAAATACAGTGAGTCTGAAGTTGGGCAGAAAGTACACATCATACTTCACAAGCTGGGGCTATCACATCGAAAGTTAACATACGTCGATAACGCAAAGATACAGTAGTCTGATAGACAACGTACAGGTGCATAGTACAAGTAAGAGTACTGCACACTTATGAGAGTATTAACATGCTAAATACACGCTCACACAGAACGTGCACAAGTAGCCATAGTAGCTCATAGCTAGCAGACACTCCATCGCTATAAGTGACCGCATTTCACCCTTTCTGCTGTACTCTCACGTTATCACCTGCGAGTCGCTAGCTAGATAGTGCTTCGAGCCCACACTCCACCACAACGAGGCCAACCCCACCACTACTGAGTCATCCGCCACCTCCACCCCACCTCACTGAATGCCCACCGCCACCTGCCACCCAACTGTGATCCCACCCCTTAGCATAGTTCCCTCCTCCATAACTCGCTCAAACACACTCACCTACATCTCCAACGGCCAAATACCAATCTACATCCCACAACAGACAAACACCAGTAGCATGTCAGCCAAAGTAGCACAACCTTGGTTAGGGGGGGAAGGGCCTGTAGCTTGATTGCCACACTTCACACTCACAGCACGTCACACACTCACCGACCACACCACATCCACAGTACAGACAAAAACACTAGTAGCAGCACACCATACCACATGCTCGTCACTGGATAATTGCGCAGAGAGTGAAGGAGTCCTTTCTATCTTATCATGCTCTACAAAGCAGCTATCTAGTGCACACACTCACAGCAACTTCACCTGGCCAACGCCTAGTACAAGCCACTTACAAACGACTACATGTACACGCTAGACGTAATATCATCGGACGTAGGCACGCAACAAAGTTACGCAGCCTTTGAATACGAGGGGGAAGAGGACCTGTGCTAGACATTAGATTTCTGCCTGGCAGGCTTAGCACTATGTGGAGCTGGTTCAGGAGCTGCCTAGAAGCTAACTTACAAGCTGCCGCATCACACTCACGGAGCCCAAAGGTGAAAAAGGTACAACTATGAATCCTCACATCACTCCACAGTACAGAACAAACACCAAGTGCCAGCAAGGCCCAGTAGCATCTACACTTGGTTGGGGGAAGCGGCCCTGGTAGCTTTGGATTGCCAAACATTTCCACACTCTACAAACTCACTAAACTCACACTCTAACACACAATCCACAGACAGACAAACACTCAGTATCACAGCACAAAGTAGCACACCTTGGTTAGGGGGTGAAGGACCTTGTAAGCTTTGATTGAGAGCCAAACAACAACACTCACATCACTCACCACTCACGGCCACACAACTACAATCCACAGACCGACAAACACCAGTACAGCAGCACAACGTACACACACCTTGGTACTGGGAGAAGGCCCTGTAGCTTTGATTGCCACAACCACACTCACACAATCACACATCAGAACCACACGTACATACCACAGACAGACAAACACCAGTAGCAGCAGCACCCAAGTAGCACCCTTGGTTAGGGGGGAAGGGCTTGTAGCTTGATTGCCAACCACACACTCACACACTCACATACGATTCTGTATAAACATAGAACGCAAAGTAATAGACAACTACACAGCCAAACTACGGCCACACTCAAAGACACACACATTACAGAACAGACAAAATACCAGTAAGCAGGCAGCACCAAGTAGCCATTTGATCTGCCTTGTTAGTAGGGGGAAGGAGGCCTGTAAGCTTGATTGCACACGAGACTTCACGACACTACAACACACTCAACAGGCACGACCAACATCTACAGACAGACAAACCCCAGTAGCAAGCACACCAAGTAGACACCTTGGGTTTTAGGGGGGAAAGGCCCTGTACGCTTTGATAGCCACAAACACTCACACACTCACAATTCACACTCACGGGCCAACACCATCCAACAGACAGACAAACACCAAGTAGCAGCAGCACCAAGTAGCACACCTTGGTTAGAAGGAAGGGCCTGGTAGCTTGATTTGCCATCAACACAACTCACACACTCACACACTCACATGGAAGGCCCACACACATCACCAGACAGACAAACAGAGCTACTAGTATGCAGCAGCACCAAGTACACACCCGTTGGTTAGGGGGGAAGGGCCTGTAGCTTGATGCCACACAACACTACACAACGACACAAACACACTACACGGCCAAAACACCATCCACAGACGACAACAGCCAGTAGCAGCTAGACGAAGAAGACACCTTGGTAATTAGGGGGGGAAGGGCCTGTAGCTTGATTTGCCACACACACTCACAACAACTCCACGAACCTCACAACTGCTCAACAACACTCCCACAGACTAGACAAACACAGTAGCAAGCAGGCACCAAAGTAGCACACCTTGTTTTAGAGGGCACAGGGCCTGTAGTTGATATGCCACACACCTCACACACTCACACACTCACGGCACTACACACATCCACAGACAGAGCATACACCAGATAGTGCAGCATGCAACAAAGTAGCAACACTTGGTTAGGAAGGGAAGGGCCTTGTAGCTTGAATTGCCAACACCTACACACACTCCACACACTCACTGTCCACAACACACACCAAGACAGACAAACACAGTACAGCAGCACACAAGTACGCAACCACCTTGGTTAGTGTTTGGGGAAGGGCTGTAAGCTTGTATTGCCACAACACTCACACCACATCACACACTCACAGAGGCACACAACTGCACACAAATCCACAGACGACAAACACAAGTAACAAGCAGCACGCAATAGTCACATAATTTTATCTTGGTTAAGGGGAAGGGGCCTGTGCTTGAATTGCCACATCACACTCACAACACTCACGACACTTCACGGCCAACACACACATCCACAGACAGACCAAACACAGTAGCAAGCAGCAACAAGTACACACTTGGTTAGGGGGGAAGGGCCTGTAGCTTGATTAGCCACAACACACTCACACACACTCACACCACTCAACGGCACAAAATCACATCGCATCCACAGACAGACAAACACACGCATGATTGTTAAGCAGCAGCAACGGGCAAGTTAGCAACACCTTTGGTTAGGGGAGAAGAGGCCCTTGTAGCTTGATTGCCAAACACAGAACACATCACGACACTGCAATCACACTCACGGCCATTTTACAACACATCCACAGACAGACAACCAAGTAGCAGCAGCACAAGTAGCACACCTTGAGTTAGGGGGGAAGGGCCTGTAAGCTTGAATTGCCACACACACTCACACAGCAAAACACTCACGGCCACACACACATCCCACAGACAGAACAAAACACGATACAGCGAGCACCAAGTAAGCAACATCTTGGTTTAGGGGGAAGGGTCCTTAGCTTGATTAGCCACACACACATCACACACACAACTCAACAACTCTACACACTCCAGACGAACAAACCCAGTACAGCAGCACCAAGTAGACACTTGTTTGGGGGGAAGGGCCTGTAGCTTGATAGCCAACACAATCAAATGTAAGACTCACACACTAACGGCCACACAGCACATCCACAGACTAGACAACACCGAGTAGACAGCACAAGTAGCACATTGGACTCCTTGGTTAAGGGGGACAGGGCTGTAGCTTGATATTGCACCAACACCTCACCAACTCAATCAGCAATCACCTTGCCACAACACACTCCACAGACGACAAACACTAGTAGCAGCAACACCAAGTGCAACAACCTTGGTTAGGGGGAAGGGCTGTAGCTTGAATTGCACACACTTCACTCACACAACGCTCACACCACTACACGGTCCACACACTACATCTACAGCAGACAAACACAGATAGAGCAGCACCAAAGTGACAAACTTTGGTTAGGGGGAAGGGCCGTAGCTTGATTGCACACAAAAACTCACACACTAACACTCCACGGCCACACACACCTCCACAGACAGACAAACACCAGTAGCCAGCAGCACCAGTAGACACACCTTCGGTTAGGGGGAAGGGCCTGTAGCTTGATTTGCCCAACACACTCACACAGTCAGTGATATTCTCACACACATCACGGCGACACACAACATCCACTTAGACAGACAAACACAGTAAGCAGCAGCACAAGTAAGCCATCTTGGTTACGGGGGGAAGGGCCTGTAGCTTGATTGCAGCACACACTAACACATCACACAACTTCAGGCCACCAACAAACATTCCTCAAAGCCAGACAAACACCACAGTAGCAGCAGACACCCAAGTACACACCTTGGTTAGGGGGCATGGCCTGTAGCTTGATTGCCGCACACACTCACACACTCACACACTCTCACTACTGGCAACAGATGTCGTCACATCCCCAACAGACAACACCAGTAGCCAGCAGCACCAAGAGCACACCTTGGTTAGGGGGAAGGCCTGTAGCTTATTGCCACACCACACTCACAACTCCACGAACTCAAATCGGCACAGCGACTAGAAGGAGAGATGCTAGTATATGAGAAGGCCACAACATCACACAACATTCTAAACAAGACAGACAAAACAAAGCCAATAAAAACAAGCCAGCACCAAGTAGCCAAACTTGGTTAGGGGGGAAGGGCCTGTAGCTTGATTGCCACAAACACTCACACACTCACACACAACACATAAAGTCGACCAGTAGCTGAGGGTTAGGATCACAGGCCACACACACATTACACAGAACAGACATAACACCCAAGCAGCAGCAACGGTAGCACACTCTTGGTTGGGGGGAAGGGCTGTAGCTTGATTGCCACACACATTCACACAACTCACAACTCAAACCTCTCTACACCAAATCCACAGACAGACAACACGTACAGCAGCACCAAGTAGTCACACCTTTTGGGTTTAGGGGGAGGGCCCTGTAAAGCTTGATTGCACACACACTCACGAACTAGCTCACACACTTAACGGCCACACACACATCACAGACAGGCAAAAACTCACCAGTTGCGCAGCCAATATGCACTTGTTAGGGGGGAAGGGCTGTATCGCTTGACTGAGCAACATCCATCAACACACTCACGATTTGCACTCACAGCACACGGCCACACACCACACACTCACAGACCACAAAACACTAGCCAGCAGCACCAAAAGTAGATGCTCTTGGATAGGGGGAAGGTGGCCTGTAGGCTTGATTGCCAACACACACACTATCACACACCACAGCAACACAATCCACAGACAAACACACATCCGTAGCAGCAGCACCAAGTATAGCACACCTTGGTTAGGGGGGAAGGGCCTGTAGCTTGATTGCCACACACACTCACACACTCACAAACTCACACTCCTCCACACACATCCACCAGACAGACAAACACCCAGTAGCAAGCAGCACCAAGTAGCACAGCCTTGTAGGCGGGGAAGGGCCTGTAGCTTGATTGCCACACACACTCACACACTCACACACTCACATGGGCCACACACATACCACAGACAGACAAACACCAGTAGCAGCAGCACCAAGTAGGCACACCTTGGTTAGGGGGGAAGGGCCTGTAGCTTGATTGCCACATAGATGGCACACTCACAACACTCACACACTCCACGGCCAACACACAATCCACGAACAGACAGAACAAAACACCAGTAGCAGCAGCTACCAAGTAGCACACCTTGGTTAGGGGGGAAGAGGGCCTGTTAGCTTGATTGCCACACACACAGCTCACACACTCACACACTCACGCCACACACACATCCACAGACAGACAAAAACACCAGTAGCAGCAGCACCAAGTAGCACACCTTGGTTAGGAGGGGGAAGGGCTGTAGCTTGATGCCAACACACTAACACACTCACAATACACTCACGGGCCAACATCACACATCCACAGACAGACAAACACCAGTAGCAGCAGCACAAGTAACATCCTTAGGTAGGGGGGGAGGGCTGTAGACTTGAAGCAAACACACTCACACACACAAAAGCACCGGCCATAAACACATCAACGAAGTTACAAACCCAGCAGCAGCACCAAGTAGCACACCTTTGGTTAGGGGGAAGGCCTGTAGCTTGATTGCCACACACACACACTCACACACTCACACACTCACGCCACACACACATCCACAGACAGACAAACACCAGTAGCAGCAGCACCAAGTAGCACACCTTGGTTAGGGGCGGAAGGGCCTGTAGCTTGATTGCCCACACACACACTCACACACTCACACTCACGGCCACACGCACCACAGACAGACAAACACCAGTAGCAGCACACCAAGTAGCACACGCGTTGGTTAGGGGGAAGGGCCTGGTGCTTCTTGATTGCCACACAACTCACCACACTTACATAGTAACTCAACGGGCACACACACATCCACAGGATCAGACAAACCACCAGTATCAAGGTAAGCACATATCACGTAGCACCTTGTTAGGCGGGGAAAGGGCCTGTAGCTTTGCACACTCGCACACACACTCCACAGACAGCACCAAACACCCAGTGAAGCAGCAGAAGTCACAGAGATTCACTCACACACTCACACACTCACGGCCACACGGCCACACACACACACACACATCTACAGACAGACAAACACAAGTATCAGCAGCACCAAGTAGCACACCTTGGTTAAGGCATAGGCCGTAGCTCGAAATATTCAAACAACACAAACAAACTTCAGAATTCACACATACGCACTCACTCACAGCCACAGACAAACAAACACACACAAACTCACATGCACACACACACACACACACTTTAACGAAGCTCAAATCCAATATCCTACCATACACACACAGTCACAGCCACACATCCACACATCCACACACAGCCGCACTTAAGTAGCAGCAGCACCAAGTAGCACACTTTGGTAAAAGGCAAAGGGCATGTAGCTCGATTCCCCCCCACACACACTCACAGCCACACAAACAGAACCTCACATCCACCACACCACACATACACAGAATACTACACACACACACTCACATCCACTCAGACACACACAGCCGCACACACGTAGCAGCAGCATCAAAGTAGCACACTTGGTTAAAAGGCAAAGCTGTTGCTCGATTCCCCCCCACACACACTCACAGCCACACACTCACACACACATCCACACACACACACACACATACATCCACACATCCACACACACACACACACACATCCATCCACACATCCACACACACACACACAACATCCATCCACACATCACACACACACAACACACACATCCCATCCCACACATCCACACACACACACACACATCCATCCACACATCCACACACACACACACACACACATCCATCCACACATCCACACTCACAACCACACACAGCCAAACACAAGTAGCAGCAGCACCAAGCAGCACACCTTGGTCAGGGGCAAAGGGCCTGTAGTTCAATTCCCTCACACACACACACTCACAGCCACGCACACAGACACTCACATCCATACATACACACACACTCACATCCACGCACACACGCACATCCACACACAGCCGCACACCAGTAGCAGCAGCACCAAGCAGTACACCTTGGTTAGGGGCGAAGGTAGTGGGTCTGCCGCGCTGGTAGCTCGAGTCAAGGGAGAACATACCCACACAACATCCACTCAGAAACACACCCCCATCCACTCAGAATACAACAAACACACCACACACCTTGGTTAGGGGCAAAGGTAGTGGGGGTCCCGCACTGGTAGCTTGAGTCAAGGGAAAACGTACCCTCACATACACATCCACTCAGAAACACACCTACACCCACACAGAAACACAAACATAGCCACACACCTTGTTACGGCGAAGGCTATAGCTTGAAATAAATTCAGTGCGTAATGAGAGAAACCAGTGTATTGGGACGTCGCATGGGGAGTCGAGGTGGGATGAATAAGCGCTTCCCTTGTTAAGCACCTACGTATGCAAGTGTGGTGTAGAGTGGTGTGGGGCAGTGTGGTGTGTGGCGGTGTGGCGGTGTGGGGTAGTGTGGTGTGGGGTAGGTAGGGTAGTGTGGTGTGGGGTAGGGTGGTGCGGTATGGAGTGTGGTAGTGTGGTGTGGCGTGGTGTGGTGTAGTGGGCGTCGCATGGGGAGTCGACGGTGGGATGGAATAAGCCGCTTCCCTTGTTAAGCACCTACGTATGCAAGTGTGGTGTAGAGTGGTGTGGGGCAGTGTGGTGTGTGGCGGTGTGGCGGTGTGGGGTAGTGTGGTGTGGGTAGGTAGGTAGTGTGGTGTGGGGGTAGGGTGGTGCGGTTGGAGTGGGGTAGTGTGGGTGTGGCGTGGTGCGGTTCATTGGGGCGTCGCATGGGGAGTTGGCAGTGGGATGGAATAAGCCGCTTCCCTTGTTAAGCACCTACGTATGCAAGGGTGGTGTGGGGTTGGGTGGTGTGGGGTGGTGTGGGGCGGTGTGGTGTGTGGTGTGGGGCGTAGTGGGCGTCACATGGTGAGTCGACGGTGGGATGGAATAAGCCGCTTCCCTTGTTAAGCACCTACGTATGCAAGGGTGGTGTGGGGTTCAGTGGGGTTGGATGGTGTGGGGTTGGGTGGGGTTGGTTGATGCGGAGTGGTGTGTGGTGCGGAGTGGTGTGTGGTGTAGTGGGCGCCGCATGGGGAGTTGACGGTGGGACGGAATAAGCCGCTTCCCTTGTCAAGCACCTACGTATGCAAGTGTGGGTTAGTGTGGTGTGGTGTGGGGTAGTGTGGTGTGGTGTGGGGTAGTGTGGTGTGGTGTAGGGTAGTGTGGTGTGGCGTCGGCATAATGTGAGTTGGTGGTGGGATTGCGCCGCTTCCCTTGTTAAGGCACCTACATAGCAAGTGTGGGGTAGAGTGTGGTGTGTTGGGCGTCGCATGGTGAGTTGATGGTGGGATGGAATAAGCCGCGTCCCTAGTTAAGCACCTACGTATGCAAGGGTGGTGTGGGGTTGGGTGGTGTTGAATGGTGTGGGGTTGGGTGGGGTTGGGTGGGGCGGAGTGGTGTGCGGTGTGGGGTAGAGTGGTGTGGTGTGTGACGGTGTGGGGTGGTGTAGTGTGGTGTGTTGGGCGTCGCATGGTGAGTTGATGGTGGGATGGAATAAGCCGCGTCCCTAGTTAAGCCACTACGATCAAGTGGGTGGGGTTGGGTGGTGTTGAATGGTGTGGGGTTGGGTGGGGTTGGTGGGGCGGAGTGGTGTGTGGTGTGGGTGTAGAGTGGTGTGTGTGTGACGTGTGGGGTGGTGTAGTGGTGGTGTGTTGGGCGTCGCCATGGTGAGTTGATGGTGGGATGGAATAAGCCGCGTCCCTAGTTAAGCACCTACGTATGCAAGGGTGGTGTGGGGTTGGGTGGTGTTGGATGGTGTGGGGTTGGGTGGGGTTGGGTGGGGCGGAGTGGTGTGTGGTATGTGGGGTAGAGTGGTGGTGTGGTGTGTGACGTGTGGGGTGGTGTAGTGTGGTGTGTTGGGCGTCGCATGGTGAGTTGATGGTGGGATGGAATAAGACGCGTCCCTAGTTAAGCACCTACGTATGCAAGGCTGGTGCGTGCGAAAGCACGCTACGTTGAGTGTGGTGTGGTGCGGTTGTGGTGCAGAGTGGTGTGGGTAGTGTGGTGTAGTGGGCGTCGCATGGGATTCGGCAGTGGGATGGAATAAGCCGCTTCCCTTGTTAAGCACCTACGTATGCAAAGGGCAGGGTGTGGGGTTGTGTGTGTGGGTGGGTGGGTGTGGTGTGGTGACCCCGGTGTGTGGTGTGGTGTGGTGTGGTGTGGTGTGTGTGGTGTGGTGTGGTGTGGTTGGTGTGGTGTGATGTGGTGTGGGGTAGTGGACTTCGCATGGGGAGTTAACTGTGGGATGGAATGAGCCGCTTCCCTTGTTAAGGACCTAGGTAGATAGAGATGCATGACAGGGCAGTGTGGTGTGGAGTGGTGTGGTGTGGTGTGGTGCGGTGTGGTGTGGTGTGGTGTGGTGTGGTGTGGTGTGGTGTGGTGTATACAAGTGGTGTGGGGTATCAGCTTAGAGGCGTCGCATGGTTAGCTGATGGTGGGATGAACTGAGCCGCTTCCCTTGTTAAGCACCTACATATAAAATAGGGTGAGGTAGTGTGCTGTGGTGTGTGGCGGTGGTGTGTGGTGCTGGGTTTTGTGGTGAGGGCACCTAGGTATGCAAGTAGGGTGGGGTAGGAGGGTTATGGCAATGGCAAGTAGAGTTAATGGGTGTAGTGGCAGTTGCAGGGGGGACGGTGGGATGTGGTGACGTGAGGGTGAGATGGTTTAAGCCGTTTCTTTTGTTAAGCACCTAGTTATATAGAGATGCATGTCAGGGTGGTGTGGGGTGTGGCGGAATGGTGTGGTGTGGCGTGGGGTAGTGTGGTGTGGTGTGGGGTAGTGTGGTGTGGTGTGGGGTAGTGTGGTGTGGGGTACCAGGGTTTATAGGTGGTGTGGGGTACCATGGCAGAATGGGGTTTACATCTGTGGATAAACCGGGGTGGTGTGGAGAATGGGGTTTACATCGGGTGTATACACCGGGGTGGTGTGGAGAATGGGGTTTACATCGGGTGTATAAACCGGGGTGGTGTGGAGAATGGGGTTTACATCGGGTGTATAAACCGGGGTGGTGTGGAGAATGGGGTTTACATCGGGTGCATACAACGGGGGTGTGTGGAGAATGGGGTTTACATCGGGTGGAACAACCGGTGGTGTGGAGAATGGGGGTTTACAATCGGGTGGAACAACCGGGGTGTGGTGTGGAGAATGGGGTTTACATCGGGTGTATACACCGGGGTGGTGTGGAGAATGGGGTTTACATCGGGTGGAACAACCGGGGTGGTGTGGAGAATGGGGTTAACATCGGGTGGAACAAACAACATCGGGGGGGTGGTGTGGAGAATGGGGTTTACATCGGGTGTATACACCGGGGTGGTGTGGAGAATGGGTTTTACATCGGTGGAACAACCGGGGTGGTGTGGAGAATGGGGTTTACATCGGGTGTATACCGGGGTGGTGTGGAGAATGGGGTTTACATCGGGTGGAACAACCGGGGTGGTGTGGAGAATGGGGTTTACATCGGGTGTATACACCGGGGTGGTGTGGAGAATGGGGTTTACATCGGGTGGAACAACCGGGGTGGTGTGGAGAATGGGGTTTACATCGGGTGTATACACCAGGGTGGTGTGGAGAATGGGTTTACATCAGGTGGAACAACCGGGGTGGTGTGGAGAATGGGGTTTACATCGGGTGGAACAACCAGGGTGGTGTGGAGAATGGGGTTTACATCGGGTGTATACACCGGGGTGGTGTGGAGAATGGGGTTTACATCGGGTGTATACACCGGGGTGGTGTGGAGAATGGGTTTTACATCGGGTGTATACACCGGGAAGGTGTGGAGAATGGGGTTTACATCGGGTGTATAAACCGGGGTGGTGTGGAGAATGGGGTTTACATCGGGTGGATAAACCGGGGTGGTGTGGAGAATGGGGTTTACATCGGGTGGATAAACCGGGGTGGTGTGGAGAATGGGGTTTACATCGGGTGGAACAACCGGGGTGGTGTGGAGAATGGGGTTTACATCGGGTGGATACACCGGGGTGGTGTGGAGAATGGGGTTTACATCGGGTGTATACACCGGGGTGGTGTGGAGAATGGGTTTTACATCGGGTGTATACACCGGGAAGGTGTGGAGAATGGGGTTTACATCGGGTGTATAAACCGGGGTGGTGTGGAGAATGGGGTTTACATCGGGTGTATAAACCGGGGTGGTGTGGAGAATGGGGTTTACATCGGGTGTATAAACCGGGGTGGTGTGGAGAATGGGGTTTACATCGGGTGGATAAACCGGGGTGGTGTGGAGAATGGGGTTTACATCGGGTGTATACACCAGGGTGGTGTGGAGAATGGGGTTTACATCAGGTGTATACACCGGGGTGGTGTGGAGAATGGGGTTTACATCGGGTGGATAAACCGGGGTGGTGTGGAGAATGAGGTTTACATCTGTGGATAAACCGGGGTGGTGTGGAGAATGAGGTTTACATCGGGTGGATAAACCGGGGTGGTGTGGAGAATGAGGTTTACATCGGGTGGATAAACCGGGGTGGTGTGGAGAATGGGGTTTACATCGGGTGGATAAACCGGGGTGGTGTGGAGAATGAGGTTTACATCGGGTGGATAAACCGGGGTGGTGTGGAGAATGAGGTTTACATCGGGTGGATAAACCGGGGTGGTGTGGAGAATGAGGTTTACATCGGGTGGATAAACCGGGGTGGTGTGGAAAATACAAGTGGCATGGTGTAATGTGGTGTAGTGGGCGTCGCAGGGGCAGTTGGCAGTGGGATGGACTAAGCCGCTTCCCTTGTTAAGCTCCTAGGTAGATAGAGATGCATGCAAGGGCAGTGCGATGTGGTGTGGTGTAGTGTGGTGTAGTGGGCGTCACATAGGGGGTTGGCAGTGGGATGGAATGAGCCGCTTCCCTTGTTAAGCACCTAGGTAGATAGAGATGCATGCCAGGGCAGTGTGATGTGGGGTGGGGTATACAAGTGGTGTGGGGTACCGGCGTTGTGGGCGTCGCATGGGGAGTTGGCGGTGGGATGGAATGAGCCGCTTCCCTTGTCAAGCACCTAGGTAGATAGAGATGCATGCCAGGGCAGTGTGATGTGGTGTGGGGTATACAAGTGGTGTGGGGTACCGGCGTTGTGGGCGTCGCATGGGGAGTTGGCGGTGGGATGGAATGAGCCGCTTCCCTTGTCAAGCACATAGGTATGCAAGTGTGGGGTAGTGTGGTGTGTGGCGGTGAGGTGTGGGGTAGTGTGGTGTGGTGTGGCGTGGTGTGGTGTGGTGTGTGGTGGTGTGGTGTGGTGTGGTGTGGTGTGAGAGGTTTATGGCAATAGAAAATGAAGTTGGGAAGTGACATGTCCTTACTCACCACGTTTCCCTTGTTAAGCACCTAGGTATGCAAGTGGTCAATCAAGTAGTGCAGTGCAGCTTGGTGTGGGTTAGTGTGGTAGTGTAGTGTGGTGTGGGGTGTGGCGGTGTGGTGTGGTGTGAGAGGGTTATGGCAATAGCGAGTGGAGTTGGAAAGTGACTTGTCCTTACTCACCACGTTTCCCTTGTTAAGCACCTAGGTATGCAAGTGGTCAATCAAGTAGTGCAGTGCGGCTTGGTGTTGTGTGGGGTGGGTGGGGTGGTGGGGTAGTGTGGTGTGGTGTGGTGTGGTGTGGTATGGTGTGGTGTGGTGTGGTGTGGTGTGGTGTGGTGTGGTGTGGTGTGGTGTGGTGTGGTGTGGGTGGTGTGGGAGGGTTATGGCAATAGCAAGTGAAGTTGGGAAGTGATATCTCCTTACTCACCACGTTTCCCTTGTTAAGCACCTAGGTATGCAAGTGGCTAATCAAGTAGTGTGGTGCGGGTTGGTGTTGTGTGGGGTGGGGTGGGGTGGTGGGGTAGTGTGGTGTGTGGCGGTGAGGTGTGTGGTAGTGTGGTGGGGGGTGTGACGGTGTAGTATGGTGTGGTGTGGTGTGGTGTGGTGCGGTTTGGTTTGGCTTGGTTTGGTTTGGTTTGGTTTGGTTTGGTTTGGTTTGGTTTGGGTTGGGTTGGGTTGGGCAGGATGGGTGGGGTGGGTGGGTGGGGGGCAAGCTGGTGGGCACGATGGGTTGGAGTAGGATTCATAGTTTACTTTTCAGCTACGAGCAATAGCTTCTAGGCAGCTCCCTGAACCAGCCACTAGGCTAAGCCCCAAGATTTTGACAGTTCTGGATAACGGATTCTGTCAGCTTCCAGACACGCTAGGTTGCAGTAGCTTTGGCTGAATAGCTAGTCAGGGGAGCTGCCTAGAAGCTGCTGCTTTTAGCTGAAAAGAAATCAATTGTGGGATTGGTGCACAGAGGAAAGGAGAGAGCAGTATGGGGATATGTGGGGTGGGGTCACAGTGGGTGGGGTGGGTGGGCACAGTGGGTGGGGTGGGGTGGGGTGGGGTGGGGTGGGGTGGGGTGGGGTGAGATTGGTGCATAGAGGAAAGGAGAGAACAGCAGAAGGAAAAGCCAGACATGGGAGATGTTTGTACTTGCACTTGCACTTGTACTTGTACATATACTTCTAAGTGTGCAGTACTCTTACTTGTACTTGCACTTGTACTTGTTATCTACTTGTACTTGCGCCGTACTCATACTTTCAGTTGCATCCCCACTAATACTTGTACTTTTGCCCCACTTCAGACTCACTGTTTTCCTTTTCATGCACCGCGTCGCAAATTGAGCGACTCGGTGCGACCCCAATGCGATGCGCTGCCCCCCAAACCCCGCGAAGCCCGGGGGAGATTCCTGACTAGTTTAGCTGGACCCATGCGTCGCCATGCAGCTACACAATGGCTACACGTTGCACAGAGAAAGGACATGTACTCATACTTGTACTTCTGCCATACTTCTACTTCTGCTTGTACCCCACCTCCACAGTTTTTCTGTTCGGCTACGAGCAGCAGCTTCTAGGCAGCTCCCCTGGCTGGCTAATCAGCCATACGTAAAGCAGCCTAGAGCACCTCGAAGCTGACGTAATTAGCTTTCTAGCGCTGCTGAATTTGTGAGGCTTAGCCCAGAGGCTGGCTTCGGGAGTTGCCTTGAAGCTGTTGCTAGTAGCAGAAAAGAACAAGTCCTAGGCGGCGGCGCAAGCGACGCGGAAAATTGGCGGAGAGTGTTCGCTATCGAAATGACAGGTGGCAATGGAATCGAGTTACGAGACAGTTGGCTTCGTGGCTTTGTGGCTACGTGTGGACAAACTGACAAGGGGGTGACCCTGGGGGCTCCCGCCCCGGGCTCCGCCAAAATAATACCCCACCTCCCCACCCCATCCCACCTTGCACATGAGTCCAGAAGGCAGAGCGATAACACCCTCCTCGGTCTTCTTCTGTGCAAGCCACTTCAGGCCGGCCTCGTGGGTGCCGGCAAGGGCAACAGCAACAAGGTTGCATGCTACCAAGGCTGCAATCAGACTGCGGCTCATTTTTCCTGAGAGAAGGCAGAGGTGCTGGTGTAAGTGCTGTAGATGGTGGGGTGGGTGGGTGGGTGGGGGTGGGCGTGTGGCTATCGGGGGGGGGGGGGGGGGGGGGGGGGGGGGGGGGGGGGGGGGGGGGGGGGGGGGGGGGGGGGGGGGGGGGGGGGGGGGGGGGGGGGCTGTGCTGCTAATGGTGTTGGCGCGTGTGGCGTTGGAGCTGGAGCTTGTCGCATCGAGCGCTTGCTTAAACTTCAGATCGAGTTTTCAGCGATCTGAAGTTTGGCGGTCAAAAGGAGACATGAAATAGAAATAGAAAGAACGCACGACAGCGTGGCTTAAGAAATCGAAGTAGGAATGACGAGCAACTAAGCAAGAGGGAAGGCTGTGCGCATATTTCTCACATGCGGAAGGTTCGGAAACGCTTTGCATCGCAATTGCAAGCGCGCATCACCAGGTGGGGAAACACGCTGGAGTGAGTCAGATAAGAGCTGAAATGACTGCCGTTCGTGATCATTGGCGGAATGCTAGAAGTTCCGATGGTGTTCAGGATGTGCGCAAATCTTACCTGACGGAGCGCCTCGAGTCGCGAAGAAATAATTTGAGAGTTGACATGACCTGGCCGATTGACGAGATGGTGCGAAATTGCATCGAATACTCTGGTGCTTATAATAATCCAGTTGGAGATGAACGTTCGTTTTAGAGACCATTGGACAGATGTTGGTGCCATGTGATGCAGTTGAGCAGTAATAGAGCATGCCAACTTCTTGAGCATTAAGTGTTGGAAAGATCTGAGGATGGAACTATTTGACAAGTCCTAAGCGCGTGTCGCAAGCGAGACGGGAAAACGCTTTATCAGTCACGGGCAGGGCAAGGGGCGAATAGTTAAGAAACTTGATCTGCAGGCTGCGAGAAAGGTTGAGGAGCAGGTCCCTGGCAAGAAGGGGGGCTGGGATTTTCGAAAGCAGTAAAGAGTAAGTAGCTACTTGTAGCGGAATAAGCTACAACACATTAAGCAACTTTTTGCGAAGGATCTTGGCCGCTGCGATGCTGGTAACTCTAGTCATGCGCAATACAAGTATGAGCCCAATGTTTGGGTGCGGACTGCGGAGGTTCCCGGGATCGTTCAAACGCCTGGAGAGAGGCACGGAGGCACGGAGAGAGACACGGACGGACACGGGTGGAACTTGGGCCTCTGCGGGCTTCAGCCCTGGGACCCTGCCAGGATGGGGCTCCAGAGAGGGCTAAAGCGATAACTAGCTTTCTGGCCTAAAATACAGTTGTTCACCCAGACTTTTGGGTAGATGTTACCATAGGAAGTGCTTGAACAGTTGCATTCATGCTTTTTGTTGTAGACTAGGTGACTCAAAAATATATCATTGATGTATGATGTATCAACAGGTATCAAGATTAATGATGGTGATTAAATATTTAAAGTGTACCAATCCCGTACAAATGTGATGATAAACGTTAAGTTTTATTACCTCTAAAGCACGAACTTACTAACTCAGGGCCTCCGGTAAAACGATTTGTTGGGGCCCAGTTAATCTGTCCTTGTTTTTGTTTTAGCCCCTCCCGATTCTTGAAGTCCTGAAGCTACGTTGGTCGAGTCCATTTAGCCTAATTGGATGCCCCTAGAAGATAATGTGAGTACACCAGACCGGTATATACTTTGATAGTTTACCGTAGTGCTTTACTTTGAACTGTCTTTACTTCCTAAGATAGCGAGAAGCCAAATTGTTGGAGCCATGTAAACACGTTCAAGTTCAGAATGCTTGGGTTTCTTTAAAGAAGTAGCTACCAATATAAGTTGCATTTTTGAGTCAACGATTGTATGAAGAGATTGGATTAAGTATATTTCTTAATTTGCTTTGCTTTGAATTGATTATGTTTTGGGATATCAATATCGTACTGGTCCCCAAGATGATCGTACTTCATACCTATAGTACATTTCGTACGACTACGATACCGACCGTACTCACTTTTGTTTCCCCGCCGATTGAAATAGGACCTTGGCTTGGGGATATTCCGGGATTTGCATTTTACAACAGGTATTGGCTTAGAAGGCCAACACCTTCCTCGTTAATAATAATTTGGTCATGAATGTAAGGCGTATATTGACCAGGGTACTTCAAACGGACCCCAGGGGTTGCGTCCTGGAACACAACCTAATTCGGTCTGTTGCGTCCAGGGACGCATCCAATTTGGTAGATTGCGTCCTGGGACGCATTCAAACCATTAAGGTGCGTCTTACTATCAAAAGAAGCCTTCGCCCACGGCAATGGAGTGGTGGTGGGCCAATCAACTAATGGGTGAGACGCAACCAACATCTTGAACCTGCGTCTGCGACGCAACCAACATCATGGATCTGCGTCCGGGACGCAACGGACCCTCCCCATGTTGCGTCCTGGGACGCAAGGACGCGCGTCCCGCACAACCCTGATACTGACCCTCAGGTCGTACAACAGGTACCACACACATAACTCGCTCTAAAAACTAAAAACGTTTTGTCACCACGGTGATCGTGCGATCTACCGTCCACTCTCATGGGGTACAGGGCGATAATGACAATAATGAGAGAGAAACGACCTAGATCTCTTATACGTTGTTGATTCCAATTCTACTCCTGAACAGCTCTAGCATTTCGCTATCCTATCCCTACTTCCTTCCTCTAGATCTACCCCTCTACTGATCCAGCTTGTCATGCTCGGCCTTCTCGCTCTCCACTACAGCTCCCGCAGGCAGCAGCTCTGAAATTCCGGGACCTGGCAAGGGCTCGTACCGCAGACCTGTCAGCTTATTTGAGTTATAGTGAAACTTACAACCTGACCTCGATTATTTTTCTCCACTACACATCCACCTTGTCACCCTTGATCGTGATGATAGGAGAAGTCTGTTCAAGAGTTAAACGACCTCGGTTACAATACAGTCAAACCTGCATCTAACGGTAGGGTCCCGTTCTCCGCTACAGCTCCACTTTGCCACCCTTGATCGTGATGATATGGGAAGTCGGTTAGAATTAAACGACCTCGGTTACAATTCAGTCAAACTTGCATCTAACGGTTGGGTCTCCTCTCCTCTCTCTCGCACCCTCTCTCTCGCTCTCTTGATCTTTATCTAATGGTAGGGTCCCAATCTCCGCTACAGCTCCACCTTGCCACCCTTGATCGTGATGATCTCCATGATGAAGACGAGGGGATCTCCAGCCTTGATATGGGCTCCCTTGTTCTGGTTACCATAGGCAAGCTCACTGGGAATGTACATCTCCCACTTGTCGCCCTCAACCATCAGCTGCATGGCCTCAGTCCAGCCCTTGATCACTGCAGGGTTCATAAAGGTAGTGTTTTCTTCTTTAGTTCGTGTTATGATTCATGATGTTTTTCCTAGTTGTATTTTCTTCTTTAGTTTGTGGTTGCGTTTTGATTTGTTTTGTTTGTAGTGTTTGGGTTTTGTTCTCTCGGGCTGCCTTTTGTATTCAATTGCATTCTACAGTATTGCATTTTAAAGGGGTTTTTCGGTCTTTGTTTTGTCAGGTCATGTTTACAGTGGGAATGTACATCTCCCACTTCTCGCCCTCGACCATGATCATTGCAGGGTCTTGTTAGGTGTGTTAGGTATTCAATTGTTTTTTTTGTTTTTTAGGTGTTTTATTGGTTTTGTTAAGGTGTTTTATTGGTTTTGTTAGGTGTTTTGCTTTTGGCGGAGCCCCCTCCTCTGGGGGGCGGGAGATGAAGACTTACACGTCAGCCAACGATCTGGTAACAAGCTGGCTTCAGTCCGCTCGATTCCATTGCCAACACTCTCTGCCAATTTCCACGTCGCTTTCTACGCTGCCTATGACTTGTTAGTTTGTGTTTGTGTTTTGCCTAGTTGTATTTTGTTGTGTTTTGCTGTGTTCTGTTGTGTTTGCCAAGATGTATTTGTCCAGCCCTTAATCACTGCGGTATTTTGTTAAGTAGGGTTTGTTGAGCAAGGTTATGTTATGCTACGTTGGGTTTTGTTTTATTGGGTTGTATTTTGTATTATGGTAGATTGTATTGTTTTTTCCACACACACAGGCCGCCACACACATAGCCACAGCCACACAGCCATACATACGCACACACACAGCCACAGCTGCACACACACAGCCACAGCCGCACACACGCAGCCACACACAAAGCCACAGCCGCACACACACACAGCCACAGCCACACAGCCATACATACGCACAAAACCATAGCCGCACACACAGTCACAGCTGCATGCACACAAGCAGCCATACACACACAGCCACAGCCGCACACACGCAACCACACACAAAGCCACAGCCGCACACACACACAGCCACACATACGCACACAAACAGCCATACATACGCACAAAACCACGGCCGCACACACACAGCCACAGCTGCACGCACACAAGCAGCCATACACACACAGTCACAGCCGCACACACAAACAGCAATACACACAGCCACTGCCGCACGCACGCAAACAGCAATGCGCACACAGCCACAGCCGCACACACACAACTAGCCATACACACACAGCCACAGCCACACACACAAGCAGCAATGCGCACACAGCCACAGCCGCACACACACAACTAGCCATACACACACAGCCACAGCCACACACACAAGCAGCAATGCGCACACAGCCACAGCCGCACACACACAACTAGCCATACACACACAGCCACAGCCACACACACAAGCAGCAATGCGCACACAGCCACAGCCGCACACACACAACTAGCCATACACACACAGCCACAGCCACACACACAAGCAGCAATGCGCACACAGCCACAGCCGCACACACACAACTAGCCATACACACACAGCCACAGCCACACACACAAGCAGCAATGCGCACACAGCCACAGCCGCACACAAACAACAGCCGCACACACACAGCCACAGCCGCACACAAACACACAGCAATGCGCACACAGCCCTATGATCTCAGTTATAGATCCCGCTTTACAGAAACACAACCACACCCACACAGAAACACTAACATACCCACGCACCTTGGTTAGGGGCGAAGGTAGTGGGTCTGCCGCGCCTGTAGCTTGAATCAAACTCAGTGCCATCAATGAGGGTACCGGCATAGTGGCAGTCGCAAGGGGAGTTGGCGGTGGGATGGAATAACCCAGTTCCCTTGTTAAGGACCTGCAATGTGAAGTGGTGTAGTTTGAGGTGTGGTGTGGGGTGATGTGGGGCCATATGGTGAGGTGTAGTTTGGGGCGTGGTGTGGGGCGATGTGGTGTGGTGTAGTTTAGGGTGTGGTGTGGTGCTGTGGTGTGGGGCAATGTGGTGTGGTGTAGTTGGTCGGCCCGAAGGCAGCTAGACTTAAGCATCGACACCACAATACGGTTGTTCAAAATGTCAAAATCGCCTGGATTCGTCGAGACCACCACGGAAACCACCGGTCGAAACCACAATATGTAGGTTCAAAATGGCGAAACCACCGGGAACTTCTGATATCACCGGTCGAAAGTTCGCCTGTAATGCTATGTATAACGACATTATCGAATCTCCCTGCTTCTCTTCAGGTACCCCTGTACCCCCCCCCCCCCCCTGTACCCAAGACCCATTTGACTCGAGGCGGCCTCCACACCTTTTACCCAACGCCGTTCATCACTTTCTTTCCCTCACGCACAACAGACCTTCATAAGTGGCATCCCAACTCAGCACCCATCATTGCTATCCGTGTATTCCGACCCGTCATAGCCATAAATGAAAGCATACAAGAGCTAATCGCCCCCCTTTCTACAACCTCATTGCCGGCCTCTCCCTGTACGACACACAGGCCCCAGGGCTGACCTCCAGGGGACCCGCCAGGGCACCCTACTATTTGGGGTGTGGTGTGGTGCTGTGGGGTGCTGGGGGCAATTTGGTGTGGTGTGGTGTAGTTGGTCGGCCCCTAGGGGGCTCAGACCTGGGCGATAGGTACGCGAAACGTTGTACATTTTGCCGAAAAACAGTCAAATCAGCCGGTTAAACTAACCTCCCTCACATCTAAGTGACCCGTGTTCCATTCTCGCAGGGGTCGGATTCCCTCGGGGGCACTTTTTTCGCGTACTGATCTCAGGGTTGCGGACTATGGACACGGTGTTTTCATTTGTCGTTCCCCTCCTGTCATGTGGATTCGATCTAGGGACCTGGAGCATGTCAACAATTTCCCCTGGGAAAATTCGCATCTCCGTGCCTCTCGCAGCTCATTGCATGAGCGCACTGTGCTTGACAATGAAATCTGCTGTTTCGCACTAGTACCTGCAAGTTGCGCGGTAGCAACTGTAGCCTCAGGAGTTGCTGCACCTGCCTCCATTGAACTTCGGGGAGTCAGTGAGCTATTAACTTCATTAGCCTCACAAGCCACCAAGTTGGTCGGCCCCCTATGCGGGACAGACCTATGCGATACTTACGCGAAATCGTGCTGTTTTTTCAAATCGTCAAATCGTCACATTTTCCCAAGAAACGGTTAAACCGACTTCTTTCACATGGAATCGGCCCGTGTTAGTTTCTCTGAGGGCACTCATTCGCGTACGAATCTCAGGGCTGCGGATTTCCAAAGTCGCTAAGCAAGTTGAATAGTCGCAACACCAGTACATGCAAAGCCTCGCACGTCCAATAGTCGCAAAGAAGTTTGGATAGTCTGAAAGCAAGTTCAATATCTGCAAAGCAACTCCAACGGTCGAAGAGCAACTTCGCTTCTCAGCTTCCTTGGGAGTTGCTGTACCTGCGGCAAAATGGTGCACTTTGGGAACCAACCTACTATGGAAAGCTTGCCCCGGAGAGCACTTCTTCGCGTATGGATCTCAGGGTTGCGGACTGTAGACGCGGTGTTTTCATTTGCCGTTTCCCTCTTGCCCTGTGGACTCAATCTAGGGACCTGGAGCATGTCCAACACAACAGCTGACTAACAAGCTCACATCGTAGACACACGGAAACCATGTTCCACATCCATCAGAAAAAGCCTAAGAAAGAAGGCATCCGCCTCAACTGCATTAACACACCTGGTACAATAAATGACATATACATGACGGCTCTCTCAAAGTTCTACAAGTTCTACAAGTAAAAGCATTCCATTGGATGCCAAGCCTAGACATAAAACATAACATGGCAATCTACGTTAAATATTTCAAACAATCAAGTTGTTGGCGATTGCAATAAGCAAATGTATCCCACAGCACGCCGTTTCACGTTGGCATACCCACATGGACAACTTTGTAAAATTTTCCAACATTCAAGAACAAATGCAACAATCATAGACAACTGAACTACAAAATCAGAAGACATCGTGAACCATACCCCACCCCCGGGGCCGACCTCCAGGGAACCCGCCAGGGCCCCCTACTATTTAATAACAAACTAATAACGCCATTTGCACAAACGTTACAAAGTCAAGCAGAATGCATTATGCAATAACTAATGTGTAACTGATGAAGTATTGGTGCATAATGTTTTTGCTATATTGATTCTTGACCCCCAAATATTAAAGTGTACGAATGAGCAAGCACCTGCTTGTGCTTCCACTGCTAATTGACGAATTGTGCTGCCACTGCAATTTTTAATTACTTTCATATTATGTTTTTCTAAAAAAAAAAATTTTTTTTGGATTTGCCGAGCATTAATGAATTTTAAAGTTTTATTTTTCGCTTTTTCTAGGTTTAAATGATGTCGATTGACTCTGAGATTTGCCTACGGTAAATATGGTTACACAAAAATCCATATTTGGGACCATATTTGAGAGAGCACTTAGAAATGAAATAATGCTGGGGTTATTGACTGTCTTTATGGGCTTTGCACACAACCCCCTGCTGCAAGTTTATATTCTATTCCACGAAAGTTGTACGCATGCAAATGTGTATACACAATAGCCATTGGCATTCCTGGCGATGTAAATTATAAGTAGTAGGACAAGTTCTATGCAGCGTCGCCTGCGAAGCTAAAAAATGGCGGAGAGTGACCGCGATGGAGCAACAGGTGGCAACGGAAGCGAGTTAGTTACAAGACTGTTGACTGACATGTCAGGCTTCATCACGGTCAAACAGTCGGTCGGACGGACAAATGGGTAAGCCTGGGGGCTCCCGCCTCCTTGAAGAGAGGGCACCGCCACAAAAAGACAGCACAACCCCCTGGGCCGACCTCCAGGGTACCCTCCGGGACACCCTACTATTTGAGGTGTGGTGTGGTGTAGTTTGAGGTGTGGTGTGGTGTGGTGAAGTGTGGTGTAGTTTGGGGTGTGGTTTGATGTGGGGCAGTGTGGTGCGGTGTAGTGTAGTTTGGGGTGTGGTATGGTGATGTGGTGTGGGGCAGTGTGGTGTGGTGTAGTTTGGGGTGTGATGGTGTGGTGTGGTGTGGTGCTTGGCAGTGTGGTGTGGTGTAGTTTGGGGTGTGGTGTGGTGATCTGGTGTGGCGTGGGGCAGTGTGGGGCGATGTGGTGTGATGTGGTGTGATGTGGTGTGGTGTGTAGTTTGGGGTGTAGTGTGGTGTAGTTTGGGGTGTGGTGTGGTGGTGTGGGGTGGGGTAGTGTGGTGTAGTTTGGAGTGTGGTGTGGTGTGTGTGGTGTGGTGTGGTGTGGTGCAGTTTGGGGTGTGGTGTGGCGGTGTGGTGTGGGGCGATGTGATGTGGTGTGGGGCGGTGTGGTGTGGTGTCCCCCACCCCATCTCACCTTGTACATGAGGCCAGAGGGCAGAGTGATAACGCCCTCCTCAGTCTTCTTCTCAGCAAGCCACTTCAAGCCGGCCTCGTGGGTGCCGGCAAAGGCAACAGCAGCAAGGCTGCATGCTACCAAGGCTACAATCAGGCTACGGCTCATTTTTCCTGAGAGAAGGCAGAGGTGTTTGTGTTAGTGTTCGTGTTGTAGGTGGTGTGGGTCTGGTTGTGGGTGGAGCTGCTGTTGGTGTTGGTGCTGGTGCTGGTGGCATTTGAGTTGGTGCTGGTGCCGCTGAAGTTGGAGCTCGTCGCATCGAGAGCATGCATAGACTTCAGATCGACTCGCGGCGATCTGAACGTTGGCGGTCATGAAGGGACATGGCGAGAAAGAAAGCAGGAGAGAGGCTGGGCGCGCATTTTTCATCCTCTGGTACTTCGGCTCCGTTTTGGCATCGCAATTGCAAGCGCGCATTACCAGGTGGGGAAACACGCTGGAGTCAGTCAGATCTGAGCTGAAATGACTGCATTTTGTAATTGGCGAAATGCTAGAAAGTTCCGATGATGATGAGATGATGATGATGACGATGATGATGTGCGCATATCTCACCTGGTGTTTGGAGTTGTAAATCTCTAGATTGATCCGATGATGTTGGGTCGCGCGCAGACGTACTTGAACGGGGGGGGGGGGGGGGGGGGGGGGGGGGACGGAGCGCCTCGAGTGGCGAAGAGGCAGTTTGAAAGTTTGACCAGTTGACCTGACCGATCGACGAAATGGTGCATTATTGCTTCGAATACTCCGGTGGAAGAAAGCAGTACGCCAAGTCGGCGTGGCCTGAGGACGCTACCCGGATCGCTTGCTTCATTGCTTCCTTGCCTCGTTGCTCTTTCTGGCTTCTGGGCAATTGGCTCCAGAACCAATATTGCGATGAAAGGGGGGTGGCCAATTCCCCTTCAAAACAACCCTGAATCAGATACTGCATCTCTCCTCGTTCTCCTCATTTCCCCGTCACTACCCACTTCCTGTCACGGTTGGGCAAGTTCATTTAGCCTACTTGGCCCACCCTTTAACTGTTACATACTTACACTCCGACAGAAAGAGTTTGGCGAGCATGTATTTCACGTGCACCTGGCAGGTGCGATATCTCGCCAAATATCCAGTAAATATTTCGTTGGTCGACTGAGCACATGACAATATGAGCCTACATTTTTTTTCTTCTTTACGGTACTTTGGGTTCAGGCACCGAATAAGTGAACAATCGGACCTCACAAATTCAGAAGGAACTTGAAAGCTTACAAATGATGCCCAGTGCCCATGGCACTGATAGTAATAAAGTACGCCATTGGAACTCTGACAAGCGGATATAAGAGTTGAGGTCAACTTGAGGAGCTTGGCTTGCTTCTTGACGGGATTCTTAGTTTGTCAGCCGAGAATGTAGTCTTCTGAATACATTGCAGCAAGCTCTGATATTGGTATCTCACCCTACAGGCGGGATTCATTTCAAATCCCAGTACTGGATTCACACTCTCAGATGGTGTCTTCTGGATACATTGTGTGTCAGTGCTTTCTTCCATACGCCTGTAGGCGGGATTCGGTTTACAACTGGATAATAAAATACAGTTTATAATAGTTTATTAACTGCGGATTAACTGGTTAATAATTTGAAACACCCTTCACCTTGCCGTACTTTCTGTTCACAAAGTTGAGCCGAGTTGAGCTGTACATCGCTATAGATTGAATCGGGATTATCGGTATCTGCCCTGAATTGCCGGATTAGATAAGGGTCGTAAGATTGACCAACCTTCCTCTTCCGTCTTGCTATGACGAAGTGCGGATCGTGGGTAGGGTCGTGTGTGATCACCGAGCAGTGAGCATGCAGATCTTCAAGGCAGCCAACTTACCTAGACTTGGGGAGGAGGATGGGAGGAGGATGGGAGGAGCGGGGAGGAGGGATATTCCTCCCACTTTCCGGAAGTTTGTGTCGGTTGAGTTAGCTGAACAAGTTCTTCAGCTATCTGTTCTGGCGCCAGCCTGGATCTCGCATCTGATCAGCGCCTCGTCGTTCCCGTTCTTGAGTATACATGCATTTCCCCCAACAAACCTCTTATCGTGCTATTTATATGTACCCTTTTTGTATCTCGCCTCATCTACGTTGGTCGCAGCCTATCGTCTTGTCCATTGCGGCGTAAAAGCAGCTGGTAGCTAGGTAAGCGGTTGCTATGGGTGTTCGTCCACGCCCTCTGGACTGCCGATACCCCTGAGACACGAAACGCTGCGTCTATTGACGCGTATTGTTAACCCAACCAGTCATATACGAGTCGCATAAGCTAGATCGTACACCGACTGCAGTCTACACTGCACCTCCTGCGACTTTTCGTCTGGAAGGGATCGAAGGAACCCCTTGTGCGACCCATTATTTGCGTGCCAATATCAACCAGCTGACCAGCTCTGGCAGCCGAAGTCCTGAATCTGAATAAGCTGTATTGAGGATGAGCACCACCATAGGATGAGCAGCATCATCATGCTGCCTCGTAGATCTTCCTTCCCATTCTTGCTGGCCAATCTGGAATATCAATATCACGAAAGTGTTATTGCTGTTGGGCCCCTCAATTTTGAGACCTCTATGCTGCAAAAAGACGATGACTGGCCTAACTTGGAGTTGTCAGAAGCATAAGTTTGTAAGCAGCTCACTTCTGACAGTTTTCAGGGACATTGATGAATGGACTGAGAATGTCACATATGATTGACAATTGGATTATACAGAAAGCAGCAAACAACCATTCACTGGGAATCTTGAAGAGTCGATAACTCACTTAGGGATCTGACATGTGCATATTTATCATCTTTACTGCTTGCATGGATCCCTTGCTTTCCGTACGTCCATGCCACATATATAACACAACCCCCATAATATCTCTGCACGCAGGTCAGCAGCACTGTGTTGGACAGGATTGGCTTCTGCCTCTCCTTCATTATCCATCCTGGGCTCGTGAGATTTACCACCAACAAGCATCCTCTGCTTACCTGTAACCACCAGCATGCCAGCCGAGGAGGACTTGCACGATCAACGTGGCGACAATGAAATTATCTGCAACATGTTGAGAATTAGTCCTGCATCCAATCTGAATGAAAAGAGGATTCTAGCACGTAATCTCAAGGCTCTTGCATTGAAAGATAGCACCAAGGTAGCTGACGCAGGTGCCATTCCCCACCTTGTGGCCTTGTTGTCGGTGGACACGCCATCAGTCACACAGCAGGATGCAGTAGGAGCGCTTGGTATTATAGCCCTAAATAACTCTGACAACCAGGTTAAGGTGGCTGCTGCCAGTGCCATTCCCTTCTTAGTGGCATTGTTGTCAACCAGCACACCGGGCCCTGTTCAGAGCGAGGCAGCGAATACTCTTGCAAATCTAGTTGCCAACAACCCTGACAACCAGGGTAAGGTGGCATCAGCCGGTGCAATTCCTCCCTTAATTGCATTGTTGTCAGCCAGCATTGAAGCATGGGCAGCGAGTTTTCTGCTTGCAACAGCATATACTCATGGAATCATTGTTGGTATCATTGTTGGAATGATAGCTGGAATCATTTGTGGAATTCTTGTTGGAATCAATGCTGGAATCATAGCTGGAATCATTGTCGGAATTATCGTTGGAATCTATGCTGGAACTGTCGCCAACAACGCAGACAACAAAGGCAAGGTGGCATGTGCACGTCCCAACCCTTTCTTGGTGGCAATGTTGTCCGCCAGCACTCCAGCGCTTGTGCAGAAGAATGTAGCCTTTACTCTTGCGTGTCTCATTGACAACAACCCGTGCTATCAGGGCAAGGTGGCATCTGCAGGTGCCATTCCACCTCTGGTGGCATTGTTGTCAGCTAGCAGCCCGCCACTGGTGCAGAAGCAGGCTGCAGGCGCTCTTGCAATTCTAGTTGACAATAATGCTTGCAACCAGAGTAGGGTGGCATCTGCAGGTGCCATTCCACCTCTAGTGGCATTGTTGTCAGCTAGCAGCCCGCCAATGGTGCAGGAGCAGGCTGCAGGCGCTCTTGCAATTCTAATTTACAACAGTGCTTGCAACCAGAGTAGGGTGGCATCTGCAGGCGCCATTCCACCTCTGGTGGCATTGTTGTCAGCTAGCAGCCCGCCACAGATGCAGGAGCACGCAGCATGCGCTCTTGCAAGTCTAGTTGACAACAGTGCTTGCAACCAGGACAGGGTGGCATCTGCAGGTGCAATTCTCCCCTTGGTGGCATTGTTGTCCGCCAGCACTCCCGCGAATGTTCAGAATAGAGCAGCCACTGTACTTATGTTTATAGTCAAAGACAACCCTGGCAATCAGGGCAAGGTGGCATCTGCAGGTGCCATCCCCCCCCTGGTGGCATTGTTGTCTGCCAGCACTCCAGCAAATGTTCAGGAAAAAGCAGCCCATGTGCTTTGGAATGTAGTGAAGGACAACCTTGGCAATCAGGACAAGGTGGCATCTGCAGGTGCCATCCCCCCCCTGGTGGCATTGTTGTCTTCCAGCACTCCGGCGAATGTTCAGGAAAAAGCAGTCAATTTGCTTGTGACTCTAGTCAATCGCAACCCTGGCAATCTGGGCAAGGTTACATCTGCCGGCGCCATCCCCCCCCTGGTGGCATTGTTGTCTGCCAGCACTCCAGCGATTGTTCAGAAAGAAACAGCCTATGTGCTTTGGAATGTAGTGAAGGATAACCAAGGCAATCAGGACAAGGTGGCATCTGCAGGCGCCATTCCACCTCTGGTGGCATTATTGTCAGCTAGTAACCCGCCACTGGTGCAGGAGCAGGCAGCATGCGCTCTTGCAAATCTAGTTGACCGCAATGCTTGCAACCAGGGCAGGGTGGCATCTGCAGGTGCAATTCTCCCCTTGGTGGCATTGTTGTCTGCCAGCACCCCGGTGAAGGTTCAGAACATGGCAGGCACTGTACTAGTGAATCTAGTCTGTAACAACCCTGGCAATCAGGACAGGGTGGCATCTGCAGGCGCCATCCCCCCCCTGGTGGCATTGTTGTCTGCCAGCTCTCCGGCGGATGTTCAGGAAACAGCAGCCGGTGCACTTGTGTGTCTAGTCAATGCCAACCCTGGCAATCAGAGCAAGGTGGATTCTGCTGGGGCCATCCCCCCCCTGTTGGCATTGTTGTCCACCGGAGTCCTACCCCACGCTTTGCAGGAGATGGCAGTTGAATCTCTTAAGCAAGTAGCAGCCTGCAGTACTCACAACCGGAAAATTATGGCTGCTACCGATGTCATCACTCCCTTGGTGGGATTGATGACTAAAACATCGATGACAGCTTCAGTATCAGTGATTGTCACGGCGCTATTGTCTGATCCTCATGTCCGTGCCGCCTTCACATCTGCAACACCCTTTCTCCCCTTGATTACACTGTTGAAAGTCAAGTCTCTTGAGCAAGCTCTGGTTTGGGCGGCAAGTGCTCTAAGCCATCTTGCTTCTATAAGTCCTAGCATCCGGAGAGAGCTGGCCGAGGCTGGTATCATTCCTCCTCTTATGGCAGTCCGGGTTGCTAGAAGCTACCCCCCACAGGTGAAGGAGGCGCTGAACATGCTCCATGAGTGGTTGCGGGACGTGTGCTCTTGCCAGGATTGTGTATCCAACAGTTTGCGTGTGAGTGAACAGACTTCACACGAGGGCAGTTCAACATCTGTGCTTGAACGTCCCGTGGCCGACACCTCTACTGCGGAGCCTGTGGACTCAGACAAGGTTATGCAGGTGAGAGATGATGGTATGTTGATGGCGTGGGTGGGGATGAGGGTGGGCAGATGACAACAATGATGGTGGTGGTGACGGCGGACCTGTGGACTCAGACAAGGTTATGCAGGTGAGAGATGATGGTATGTTGATGGCATGGTGATGGTGTGGATGGAGATGAGGGTGGGCGGATGACAACAATGATGGTGGTGGTGATGGTGATGACGGAAACACTGCTGGTGATAGTGGTGGTTGTGATGGTTGTGTTGGTGATGGCAATGGTGGCGGGGATTACAACAATGATGGTGGTTTTGGTTGTGATGGGGCGCATCTGGCGCTGATCTTGATGGTATCATAATCAGAGCTTGACTCTGGAAAGGCGCAGGATAGTGTTGATTAAGAGATGTACACACACACGCACACACAAACACCTTCCAACACCCACCCACCTACACCCACCCACAGGACTGGAATGCAGGCTTTACCCCCCCCCCACCCACACCCACACACACACAAACACAATCAGAAAGTAGATGGAAATGAAGAAGCTTATCCACACACACTCAGGAACTGTTGGAAGAGGAAGAGAGGGAGAAAGCTATGAAGGACACCAAGGCTAAAGCCAAGAAGGAGAAGAAGCAGAGGCAGAAGGGGAAGAAGAAGGGTAAAAGCAAAGAAGAGCAGCTGGCAGCTGATCGGTTGTCCGAGGGTGGGGGCAAGGATGCAGAGAAACATCTAATGCAGCAGCAACCTGCAGAGGAGGGTGATGATGATGATGATGATGATGATGACCTGTGTTGTGTGTGTTTGGACAGGGAGCGGGACGTGTACTTGCAGCCCTGTCGCCATGTTATCCTGTGCTCCCGCTGCGTTGATGAGGTGCTGGCAAAGTCATCCAAATGCCCTGTTTGTCGCGCCCAGGTATTGGATTATGAGATACTAGAGTAGTGAGGAGTGAGTGGGGCAATCATGCACGTCGTAACTTGCCTACATTTAGCACTGGTCCCATCAGCTTTGAGCAACCCAGGGGTGTATACAGCTCCCCCCCCCCTCCCCCCTCCCCCCCCCCCCCCCTTCCCGTCAGATCTGGGAGTGTGCGGTGCTAGTGTGGCTAGGCTCCAAATGCATGGTGGCCTAGCTAAACTGCATGCAGGGCTCTTGACATAGCTTTTATTCTAAGCTACAAGCAGCAGCTTCTAGGCAGCTCCCCTGGCTTACTACCCAGGCCAACCTGCAGCAACGTAGTGCATGTGGAAGCTGACAGAATCATCTTTCTAGTACTGTTGAAATCTCCAGGCTTAACCTAGTGGTTGGCTCAGGGAGCTGCCTAGAAGCTATTGCTCTTAGCCGGAAATGGAAGCTATGGCTCTTGATAGAGTTTATGCCATTCAATAACTTGTCGGCATGTGCCTGGGTTTCAATATGGTTGTTGCAAAGGTACGCCTTCAGGCTTTTTCTCGTATGGTTGTTGCAAAGGTACGCCTTCAGGCTCATTCTCGTATGGTTGTTGCAAAGGTACGCCTTCAGGCTCATTCTCGTATGGTTGTTGCGAAGGTACGCCTTCAGGCTCATTCTCGTATGGTTGTTGCAAAGGTACGCCTTCAGGCTCATTCTCGTACGGAGTGGGGAAATACATGAAGTCATTGTACCACCACCTCCATCACCATCACCAATTCTCCACCAACCCACGCAAATCTAGTCATACATTTAGACGCAGTTGGAGAATGATTTCTGAGAACTTGCGATGACAGTAAGACCAAATACGGTCTCTCACTCTTCTACTCCGCCACTTGGGCTGCAGGGTTGTTGAGGAGGACCCCCAGCTCTGCGTCCTTAGACGCAACCAATTTTACAGCCTGCGTCCTGAGATCGTGCGTAATTTTACAGCCTCAGTCCTGAGGCGCAACCAATTTCATAGCCCGCGTCCTGAGTTGCAACCGACCAACTAAAGCTGCGTTTGCAAGTTTACCGACCCTCCCCACGTTGTGTCTTAGGACGCAGGGTCCTGAACAACCCTGTTTGGGCGCCTGTACGTTTGTAGTGGTGAAGGTAATGATAACGCCTGGTGAGGCGTGGTGTTAAGGGAGCCCGTCGTACGTGGGTGGGGAGCGGTCTCCTACCTGAACTGGACAAGCTACCATCGCGGTTGACGACGACCTGCAACGCCAAGCGCAACCGAAGGGGGATTCGAACCCCTGACTCTTCATCCTCAAGCCATCTGGTCTACCACTATACCATTGTATATCACTGAAAGGGGCTTTGTAGTGGTGAAGTAGTGAGCCCTGACTGTATGAAGGTCGCAAAGATCTGGTCAAATATGTGTGGAGTTTTGAATTGGCATTACCCTACGCGCAGCATAAGGTGGCAAACGTCGTTTCCCAAGGCGGTTTTGAGTCGAGCCTGAGTCGGTCCCAGCTGGCTCGCCGTTGCCAAGTAACTCCTAGCAACTGATGTTCTAGTCATTACAGCGAGGCCACCAATTGTATCAAATTCACTTTTGAGTGTACCACTTTAAAGGGATTTGTAATAGCTTTCACAATATGCACTTACTTTTAATTTGATGTTCACCATTATAAGCCTTTAATTTGATGTTCACCATTATAAGTTTCAAGCACCGAGTCTCATACACCCTCGCGGTGTCAAGTAGACTTTAACATGTAATGTAATGTAAGCCTACAAGATTTCATTTATGTATTTAAAGTAGTTTGGGTTCAGGCATTGAATACGTGAAAAATCGGACCTCACAAATTTAGAAGGAACTTGAAATCCTACAAATGATGCTCAGTGCCCATGGCACTGATAGTAATGAAGTAAGCCAAAGGAACTCTGACAAGGCTGAAGGAACAGCCGTGAAAGGAGTGGCTAAAACGAAAAGGCACTGATGAACTGAACACCAAACAATTGTTTTACAGACAGGGGCCCTGAGTTCGAGCTACAGTGGAAGTTCAATTATAATTGGATCATTATCCCAAATGGAATGATTATTTAATACTGTGATTCTTATCGCATTGAAATTGAAATCGTTACATCCGTGCTGTGCAGTCACTCACAGGACGTGAAATTAAGGACACCACAGCGTAAGCCGGAGCTAGCAGTAGTCGCCGTTTCTTCTCGCATTTTAATAGATTTATACCGTATTTCTATCCTTCAAATCTCATGTCGCCATCGCAAGGCCCCAGTCTTTCTTTATGCGTAATCGCGATGCATTGGCTAGTGGTCGTTTTTGACGATTCGACGATTTTGTCGTTTTCAAGAAGTTTAGTTTTTAATTTCCTCCAGAACCGCTATCCTATCCATTGTTTCAATCGCTTTGCGCCTTTTTATCAGGGATAATTTTTTCAAATCAAAAAGAGGAAATCTTATTCCTTTTCATTTGATTCCTCCCTATTTTCGTCCCAAGACAGGATCCTTATTCCGATTTGGGTCGATTTGGGTATTGTTTAGTCAATTTCAGTAAAAAAAACTATTTTTATTGTTAGGTACCTTATTCCGGCAATTTGAGTCAAAACGGAGTCTCGTATTCCGATCGGAATATATTCCGGGAAAAAACATCCCTGCTTTTTATTCGTCTTTGTCTCCCATTCCCATTCTAGCTTCAATCCAGGCAGCTTCCATGCAGTACTTCCCACACACAGGCCAAGAGCCCAAGACCAGTAGGATGACATCTGAGAAATATCTGGTATCCCCCCCCCCCCCCCAGAAAAGTTGGAAGATTAAAAAAGGGGAGGGGGGGGGGGGGGGGGGGGGGGACTGACCAGTTTAGATACACAATAGCCCGTGTTGTGGAAAATCATCTTCTTTAGCACACTGCATTTTTTAAACCCCAGAGAATGTTGTGGATTGCTTTTAAACACGATTACACATGAATCCTATATGCACCCCAGGGTACTTCAAATGGCCAAATTGGCCAGCGCTTTAGCGCACTTGAAAACAAAAAGACTGCGCTTTGTAGTGCAAAAAGCGCAAAAATTGCTTGCTGCGCCCACAGGGGGTTGCAAAAAACTGCGCTTAAAGCGCTGAGGGGGTCAAAAAGTCAGCGCTCAAAAGCGCAAAAGCGCGCGCTTTGAATTACCCTGGTGCACCCTAGATGACTCAATTTCTGGCTTCCCGGAGCCTCCTAATAATTCCTTGCCTTCCTTCAACATCCAGTATAATTATAACTGACTTGCCTATTATTGGCTGGAAACTGCATGAGCTTAAGACATGAAGCCCATCAAAAGGTTTAAATGTAACGCCCACCTGCGCCCACCATGATAACGTCAGCTTCAAGGTGCACTAGCTTGCTTTAGTTTGGGCTGAATAGCCAGCCAGGGGAGCTGCCTAGAAGCTTCTGCCTGGAGCGTGAAAGAAAAGCTATGTCTGGAATCATTGTATGGGCCTGAATGGATCCATAAATGGCTCTGCTCTGAATTCACAACAAGCAGCTATTGTTAGGTTGGTTAGGCCTTCAATTTGCTCTGCCACCCAACATGCACATCAGACAAGAAACTATAGGTTTTACTGCAAGCCGCCAAATCTGTGATTGACTGCAATTGCTAGCTGTAAATAAGGCAGCCCGTGGTTCACATTTCCAAGTGTAGGTTTTAGTGCAAGCCTCCACATTTGTGATTCACTGCAATTGCTAGCTGTAAATAAGGCAGCCCGTGATTAACATTTCCAAGTATAGGTTTTACTACAAGCCACTACATCTGGTCTTAAATTGAATTGTAATCGAATTGTTACATGTTTACCACAAGCCCTGGCTTGTTATTTTCACTACGAAATGGTAACATGTAATAAGCCACAACATCTGGTCTTGAATTGAATTGTTCCCGAATGGTTACATATTTACTACAAGCCCTGGCTTGTTATTTTCAGTACGATATGGTAACATGTAATAAGCCTAGGGCTGCCAATATCGTACGGTATTTTCAATTACCGTACGATATATCGTGATATATTGTACGGTATCGAAACCGTACGATATATTTGTACCCTTGTTTAGGAAAATCAGTAAAAGACCAAGGGGATATAACAGGAAATACCGTTTACACGTCCATAAACTTAAAATCAAGTCAAATGAACCAATACTGAGGGAGAATGAAAACACGGTAATATCGTGGTCTATTACCGTACGATATATCGTGATATATCGTACGATATAAGGCGGTATACTGAATTCCCTGGCCCAGACTCAGGTGCTCCTGACGACAATCGAACCGCCGACCTCCCAAGTGTAAGATATTTTCGCAGACCGCAGGACCACACTGACAAAAAATAACAGTTCGCCACTTAGTAAACACGATATGCGTACGGTAAACACGATATAACTCGTACGGTAATCCGAAAATACCGTACGCTGCAACTTTAATACCGCGCGATATATGGTACGGTACACGGTAAAATAAATACCGGGCGATATAAAGCTTGACAGCCCTAAATAAGCCACAACATCTGGTATGGAATTGAATTGTTGCAGTACATGGTTTTACTGCCAACCCTGGCTGGTTAATAAGTGCAAGCCTTGGCTGGTTATTTTCAATATGCAGCATGTAGCAAGGAAATGTATTGTACGCAAAACGACCCTTTGCCAGCTGTTTTCAGGTCTCAACTTGAGTGCAGGGTACTTCCATTGACCAAATTGGCCAGCGCTTCAGCGCACTTGAAAGAAAGAAACTGCGCTTTGTAGTGCAAAGAACGCAAAAATTGCTTGCTGCGCCCACAGGGGGTTGCAAAAAACTGCGCGAAACGCGCAGTGGGGCTCAAAAAGGCAGCGCGCCAGCGCGCACTTGAAAAGTACCCTGGTCTCAACTTGAGTAGGTGACATGGACCACTTTTGACACATATTTTTGCCTTGCATTTTGACAAAAACTTCGTGACAAAAACTACACTTGGGTGAGAATTTCAAACACTTCAAACTGAGATTGGAAAAAAACTTAGGGTCGATGGGTATCTCCCATCGACGACGACCCTAAGTGCGCCTAATCTTTTGTAGGAGTGGCAACGCCTTTCAAACTGAATCCTTGGTGTCGCTGGTTTGTGTCGGAGAGACCGCACCTCTAGGGTGAAATACCTTTAACAACTAAAAAAAGGTCACTTGAGTGAGTGGTTTTGCTCAGGGCTTTTCTTCTCAGCTTTTCTCATTAGCTTCTAGGTAGCTCCCTGAGCCAGCCACTGGGCTTCACCCAAATATTTCAGCAGTTCTGGGCAGCTAATTGTGTCAGCTTCCAGGTGCACTAGGTTGCGTTAGGTTTAGATAAAGAGAGAGCTCGGGGAGCTGCCTAGAAGCTACTCCTGGTAGCTAAAAAGAAGAGCAGTGCTGGAGTCATGCTGCGCTTGCTTCAGACAAACTGTGTGCTCAGACCAGTGGCTGGCTCAGGAAGCTGCCTACAAGCTACTGTGCGATGTACCACCTTATGTAAGGATTTGTCCTACTGCGCTTGCTTCAGACAACTGTGTTGCTCAGACAGTGGCTGGCTCAGGAAGCTGCCTAGAAGCTACTGTGCGATGTACCACCTTATGTAAGGATTTGTCCTACTGCGCTTGCTTCATACCAACTGTGTGATGTACCTCCCTATGTAAGGATTAGTCATACTTCACTAGCTTCATACCAACTGTGTGATGTACCTCCCTATGTCAGGATTAGTCATGCTGCGCTTGCTTCATACCAACTGTGTGATGTACCTCCCTCGGGACTTCCTGACTTCTAACTCCTGCGATTAATCACAACAAGCAGGTCATGATTAGTCATCAATCACAACAAGCAGGTCATGATTAGTCATCAATCACAACAAGCAGGTCATGATTAGTCATCAATCACAACAAGCAGGTCATGATTAGTCACCAATCACAACAAGCAGGTCATGATTAGTCACCAATCACAACAATCAGGTCATGATTAGTCATCAATCACAACAAGCAGGTCATGATTAGTCACCAATCACAACAAGCAGGTCATGATTAGTCATCAATCACAACAAGCAGGTCATGATTAGTCATCAATCACAACAAGCAGGTCATGATTAGTCATCAATCACAACAAGCAGGTCATGATTAGTCATCAATCACAACAAGCAGGTCATGATTAGTCATCAATCACAACAAGCAGGTCATGATTAGTCATCAATCACAACAAGCAGGTCGTGATTAGTCATCAATCACAACTAGCAGGTATTTGGGGGGATATGGGGGTAGTGGTGGTGGTGGTGGTGGTATGTGGGTAGGGGTGGTGCTGGTGCTGGTGCTGGTTCTTGTTGTTGTGGTGGTGGTGGTGGTGGTGGTGCAAGGACTTCCTGACTTCATTCTCCTGCGATCAATCACAACAAGGAGGTATTTGGGGGGAAATGGTGGTGGTGGTGGTGGTGGTGGTGTTTGGGTAGGGGTGGTGCTGATGCTGATTCTTGATGTTGCGGTGACTTCTTCTCTTGCGATCAATCATCACAACAAGCAGGTATTAGCAGACTTGCAGTGCCCTCAAGACTTTTGGGGGATATGGAGGGATGGGTAGTGTGGTGGTGGTATGTGGGCATGGGTGGTGTTGTGCTGTTTATTGTTTGTTGTTGTTTTGTTGGTGTGGTGGTGGTGGTGGCGCTGGTGCTTGTGGTGCTGGAACAAGAATTTCCTGACTCCTTCCTCCGGGGATCAATCACAACAAGCAGGTATGAGCAGATTTGAAGTGCCGTCAAAATTTAGGGGGATATGGAGGGATGGGTTGTGGTGGTGGTGGTGGTATGTGGGTATGGGGTGGTGGGTGGTGCTGGTTATTGTGTGTTGTTGTTGTTTGTGTTGTTGTTGTTGTCTGTTGTGTGTTGTTGTTGTTGTTGTTGCTGTTGTTGTTGGTGGTGGTGGTGGTTGGCGCTGGTGCTTGTGGTGCTGGAGCAAGAATTGCTGACTCCTTTCCCTCTGGGATCATTCATAACAGCAGTATGAGCAGATTTGAAGGCCCTCAAAATTTGGGGGGAATAGGAGGGATGGGTTGTGGTGGTGGTGTTGGTATGTGGGTATGGCGTGGTGGTGTTCTGGTTATTGTGTTGTGTTGTGTTTGTTGTTGTAATTGTTGTTTTGTGGTGGTGGTGGTGGTGGTGCTTGCGGTGCTGGAGCAAGAATTTCCTGATTCTTCTCCTGCAAATCAATCACAACGAAGCAGCGTCATGATTAGTCTCATAAGTCTTATCATAGCTTTTTTGTTTGCTACGAGCAGCAGCTTCTAGGCACTCCCTGTGGCTATACAGCCAATTTTAAAGCAAGCTAGTGCACCAAAAGCCGACATTGTCAGGCTTTCCAGAACTCCTGGAAATGTTTAGTTACCGAAGTGGCCGGCTCAGGGAGCTGCCTTGAAGCTGGTGATTGTTCCCTCCCCTCCCATCTCCTCCCGTGATGTTGGCCCGTGTCCCCCCCCCTCCCCCTCCTACCCTATTCCACACCCCTACCCACCATTCAGCTCCTCCAACTCCCCCCCCTCCCGCCCTCTTCTCTCCTACCCCCCACACCACCCCTACCCCCCTACCCCTTTACCTATCGCCCCCTACCCACTTCAGGATCCTCCACCCTCCCCTCCCTCCCTGACCTGCTTCTCCCCTACCTATCCACCCCTACCCAAATCCACCCACCTACCCCACCTTCAGCTCCTCACCCTCCCCTATACTCCCCTCCCTCTTTCCCTCCCTTTTCCTCCCCCTACCCTATCCACCCCCTACCCCACCTTTAGTTCCTCCACCCTCCTCCCTCCCCAGCCGTCTCTTTCCTCTACCCCTCCCCCCCTACCCTACCTTCAGCTCCTGACTCTGCCTCCTCCCCTACTGGGCGATCACCATCCTGCCTATCCCACCCCTACGCATATCCACCCGTACCATATTTCAGCTTCTTCCAACCCTTGCTCCCTCCTCCGGTCGGCCCGTCTTATCCGTTCGCTATTACCCCTTCGGGCCTCATAGCTCCTATCCCCACTCTGGCTGCCAACGTGACGAAAGTAAGACCCTTGCTCCTTGCCCGCCTCAAAGAGTAGTCCGTAACGTCGGTGCAGTGCATGACGGTTGCGTCCACCCTCCTCCCGCTGCCTCTTCTCCTCCCTACCTATCCCCCCTAGACCTATCACCCCGCTATCCCCACCACCGCCCCTTTCTGACTTTTAGCTCCTTCCCCTCTGCATGCCATACGACGGATACAGCCCTTGCTCTTGCCCCTCAACATTCTCAGTCATTACATTTCATGCTCTATATTACATATTTTTCATAATATATTATCATATATATTTATTTTATATACGTATTTATATATTTTATTTTCATATGATAGTTGTATTGTTCACATATATATTTCATTTCATTATATTTATTCTCATCCACTCATATTCATTGTTCAATATTATTTATTTTTCATATATTAGTTTCATGCTTTCTATTACGCTCCCTCCCTCTTCTCCCTTGCCTATCCAAGTGCCCCACCCAAATCACCCCTACTATTCCCCTACGCACCTATGATAGCTCTCACTCTGCTGCCAGACGGCATACTCAGCCCCTTTGCTCTTGAACCCTGCAAGTTCCTCAATGTCATACATTGCCATGCTCTCTACCTACTCCCTGCTTCTCCGTCTATACGCCTAATATCCACACCTACCCTATCCCCTACCCTCCCACTTCATTCTCCTCCGCTTCTGCCTGCCAGACGCGCATATGTCCTTGCTCTTGCCCCTCAAGATTCTCAAGTCATACATTGCATGCTCCTGCTACCTAACCTCCCCTCTTCTCTCCTGCCTATCCACCCTACCCTAATGCCACCCCCTAGGCCCACCTTCATCTCCTCGCTCTGCCTGCAGATCGACGCATACAGCCCTGTGCTCTTGCCCTCCTCAGAGTTTCTCGAGGTCTATACTGATGCGATGCTCGCTGCTACCTCCCACGTCGTCACGACCCTTTCTGATTTCGTCGCCTACCTATATCCCTACCGCTATCCACGCCCCCTAAGCCTACCTTCTATCCTCCTCCGCTCTCGTGTAGGCCGTTGCAGCTGGGGCGCATTTTAGCCCTTGCTAAATTGCCCCTCAAGGGATTCGTCAGTCATAAGCATTGGGCTAGATTGCTGTCGCCTCAGACGATTGCTCTGCGCTCCCTCTTCTCTCTACCCACCTTCATCTCTGCTCTGCCTGCCAACGCCGCATACAGCCGAGCTTGCTCTTGCCCTCAAGATTCTCAGTCATGCAGTGCATGCTCCTCCACTCCCTCCCCTCTTCTCATACTACGCTGCCCTATATCCCTACTTGGGTCTATCCGGCGCCCCTAACATAAATATATATATCATGGTCTGTCTGCCCAACGCGCGGAGGATAGCGAGCCCTTGTGTGTGCTGCAAGATTCTCGAAGTCATGCAGCTTGCATGCTCCTCACATGTCGCATTAATGAGGCTTCTCTCAGCTGTGATGCTTTCACGCGCGGGTGCCTCACACCCTGGGCTTCCCCAAATCGCTGCCGTGCTGCAGTAGGGTGAGTGTGAGTGTGGGTGTGGGTGTGGGTGTGGGGTGGGGTGTGGGTGTGGAATAGGGTAGGGGGTGGATAGGGTAGGGGAGGCCCTGGGCTTCCCAACTCGGCCTGCAGTAGCGTGGGGGAGGTTAGGTAAGTTCATTTTTTTTCACCCACCTTGAAGTTAGCCCCACTTAAGTAAAGGGTTTTTTGGTTCAGTTGTTGCAGGGGTTTTTGATATCAAAGGTTTTAGGGCTTTCACCCTTGGGCTTCGCCAAATCCGCGCCTTGTAGTAGCTGTGGGGTGGGGATGGGGGTGGGGGCTGGGTGGGGGGTGGAGTTTTTTATCTCAAAGTTTAGGGGTCACCCTGGCTTCCAAATCCTGCCAGTGGTAGTGGTGGTGGGAAAATGCGAGGTAGACGCTCATTAAGTTTAGGGGGTTAGGGTTCAAGTGGTTCAGATGTTTTCGCATTTGAAGGTTTAGTTTAGGTGGTTGTACGCTTTAGGGTTTAGGAGTCTAAGGTAGGTTTCAGGTTTAGGAAGTGTCGGAGGCTCAAGGTAAGTGGGGAATAATTAGGTGGGAGGCCCTATGCCTTTGGAATCACACTCCCCTCCACCGCGCAACCCAGACACTCCCCCACCGCACGCCCCAGCTCCCCACCCCACCCCGCACCGCACCACACGCTACCCACACTCAGCCACACACTACCCACATTCCGCTAGACCTCCATCCAACAGCCACGTCGGCACCCCACCCAACACCGG
>JAJSRW010000810.1:0-16398 GCA_022414725.1 Microglena sp. YARC | reverse complement strand
GCTGCTGGACGACGGATGTCCAAACCAATATGCAGAGCTGGCCGACCCACGGATGCAACGGAATGGTGGGCATCCGGGAAGTTGACAGGGGGCTCTGGCTTGGCCGTGTGCGGGGTGAGGTTGCGGTCGTGAGCTGTGGGGATGAGCTTGGGGGTGGCGTGGAAGGCACCAGGTCCGCTCCGAGGAGAGTCGCTTGCGAGGGCCTGGAGTCTTTCCTGACCGGCACGACATTCCACCTCCGGTTGCAACGGAAAAATGGCTGGGAGTGGGGCTCTGCTTGGGCCCGTGTGGGTGAGGTTGGGGTGTGGGGTGGAGCGTGAACTTGGCGGGAGGTGGGACGTTTGTGGGGTGACTTGGGGGTGGGTGTAGGTGTGAGGTTCCGGCTCGGAGGCCGTAGCAGAGGGCTCTAGAGTCCAACCGCTGCCCGGTTGACATCCACCCTCAGGATTTGCAACCCCGGCAAGGTGGGCTCCCAGGAAGTCGTGCAGGCTCTGGTGGGGGTGGGGGTGAGGTTAGGTCGGTGGGGTGACGTGAGTGGGTGTGCTGGGGTGGGGGGGGGGTGTAAGGCTGTGACGGGTTTACGGCTCAGGGAGGCCGTGTAGAGGACCTGGATGTGTATGGTAGCCGATGACCATCCACATCAGGAGTGCAACGGCAAGGCGGCTTCACTGAGTTGTTTGGGAAAGCGGAGATGGTGGTGGGTTGGCGTGGTGGTCGGCGGGTTAGGGTGAGGGCGCTGCGTGCGGAGACATGGGGTGGGATTGAGGTGGGGGTGGGGGGCATGGGGTTAGGGTTGGGCGTTCGTTCCCCTTTTGTTTCGCTCAGCGGACAGTTGTGCAGGCATGGCTATAGATGCTGCCGGAGGACTATCCTCCTCCGGTGCGGAAACGGAAAAGGTGGGCTGGGAGTGTACGGTCCATTGGGATTGCGACCCACACTCCCCCGTAGTTTTGACTTAGACTTACTGCTCACTGACTGCCAGCCTCACTGAGACTGACTGCTCACTGACGCCAGCTCACTGACTGCCAGCTCACGTCTGCCAGCTCACTGATGCCAGCTCACCTGACTGCCAGCTCACTTGTCTGCCAGCTCGCTGACTGCTCACTGACTGCCAGGCTCACTGACTGACCTGCTCACTGAACTGACACTGCTCACTCCGACGCCAGCCTCACTGAACTGCACTGGCTCACTGACTGACTGTCTCATGACTGCTCACTAACTGACTGCTTCACTGACTGCTCTATTCATATACTAGACTAACGCAACTAGAATTAGGGCACGCGCCCCAGTTCCGACCCAGGGAAGTTGTGCTGAGGCTCTAGAGTATATGCTGCCCTGACGATATCCACCTCCGGTCCTGCAACGGCAAGGGGGCTCACTTACTGTTTTTGGGGAAAGGGATGGCTGGGTTTGTGGTGGTGTGGGGGCGCTGGGGTATGGTTGCGGGATTGGGGTTCGTCCCCTTCTGTTCCGGCTCAGGGAAGTTGTGCAGACGGGCTCTAGAGATACCCCTGCCGGCCTGACATTCACCTCGATGCAACATAAAGGTGGGCTACCGGAAGTCGTGCAGGGGCTCTGGTTCGGGGGTGGCGGTGAGCTGGGGGTGGGGTGGGGGTGGGAGCTGTGGGGTGGGTGTAGTGTGAGGTTCCGCTCAGGGAGTCGTGCAGAGGGCTCTAGAGTCAACGCTGCCAGTTTGACATCCCACCTCAGTGCATGCAAGTGTGTGTTACAGTCCAGTGTAGCCAAATACACAAACACACAACACACACCCACAAAAAACACACAACATCCACCACCCTGCATGAACTCTCACACCCACACAAATAAAAGTTTATATGTTACAGTCCAGCGGTAGGTCAAATAGGCCTGAGGGACTTGTACACACACCACCACCACAGCCGCCGCCACCACCACCACCACCATTACTACACCACCACCATTACCACACCCACACCTACCACCACCACCATTACCACCACCACCATTTACAACCACCACCATTCACCGACCACCACCACCACCACCACCTCATCACCACCATCACCACAATCCGACCACCACCGCCACCACCACCACCCACCACCACCACCACCATTCACCACCACCACATCACCACCACCATCTCACGCACCACCAACACAATCACCACCACCGCCACCACCCACCCACATTTACCACCACCACCACCACCACCACCACCACCACCCACCACCACCCACAACCACCATTACCACCAACCAACAAACCACACCACCACCACCACCACCGTACCTACACCACATTACCACCACCACCACCACCACCATTAACCATTACCACCACCACCACCACCACAACAATCACCACCACCGCCACACCACCACTTCGACCACCACCCACCACCACCACCACCACCACCACCACATAACACCCATTACCACCACCACACCACCACCACACCATTGTACCACCACCACCCACCACCACCGCCGGCCACCATTTACCACCACCAACATTACAACACCACACCACCATTACCACCACCAACACCAAAACCAACACCAACACCCAACACCACCAACACCCGCCGCCACCTACCACCACCAACCAACCACCCATTACCAACAACCACCACCACCACCATTACCAAACACCACCACCACCACCACCACCATTACCAGCACCACCACCACCACCACACCAACCACACCAACCACCGCCGCCACCACTACACCACCACACCACACCCACCCCACCATTCACCACCGGCCACCAACCACCACACCACCACCACCACCGACACCATACCACCACCACCACCACCACCATTGACCACCTCCACCACCACCACGAATCACCATCACCACACACCATTACCCACCACCACCACCACCACCACCATTTACTACCACACCACCACCACCACCACCACCACCACCCACCCACCATCACCACCACGCCACCACCACCACCACGATTACCCCACCAACCACAACCACACACTCCACCCACCACCACCATTACCCACCGACCACCATTACCACCACCACCAACACCACCGCCGCCACCACCCACAACCACCACCACAACCACCACCACCACCACCACCATTACCACCATTAACCACCTCCAACCACCACCACCATCACCATCACCACCGCACACCACCACCACCACCACAACCACACCACATTACCAACCACCAACCACCACCACCACGCACCACATCATCACCACCACCCACAATCACCACCACCGCCACCACCACCACCACACATTACCACCACAAACCACAACCAACCACCACCACCACAACCACCATTACCACCACCAACACCACCACCACCACACCACCCACCACCAACCACCACACCATTACACCACCACATCCACCACAACACCAACACCAACACCAACCACCACCACCACCAACACACACCACCACCACCACCACCACCATTCACCACCGCCACCACCACCACCACCACCATCACACCCTACTACCAACCACCACCACCACCACCACCATTACACCACCATCACCACCGCCACCACACCACCACACACCACCACCACCATTACACACCAACCACCATTACCACCACCACCACCACCACCACCATCACCACCGACCACAACCACCATTCACCACCATTACCACCATTACCACCACAATCACACCACCGCCACCACCACCATTTTACCACCACCCACCACCACCACCATTACCACCGCCGACCACCACCACCAACAATTACACCAACACCAACACCAACACAACACCATTCAACACCACCATTACCACCACCACCACCGCCACATTACCACACCACCACCACCACCACCATTACAACACAACCACCACCACCACACCATCACCACACTACTACCACCACCACCACCACCACCACCATCACTACCACCACCGCCACCACCACCACCACCACAACCACCACCACCATTACCACCACCATTACCACCATTACCACCACCTCCACCACCACCACCATCACCATCACCACCGCCACCACCACCACCACCACCCATTACCACCACTACCACCCCACCACCACCATTACCACCACCATCACCACCGCCACCACCACCACCACCACCACCACCATTACCACCATCACCACCACCACCACCACCACCACCATCACCACCATTACCACCATCACCACCATTACCACCACCACCATTACACCATCACCACTTCACCACCACCACCACCACAGCCACCACCACCACCACCACCACCACCATCACCACCACCACCACCACCACCACAGCCACCGCCACAGCCACCACCACCACCACCTCCACCGGGGCTCTGTCAACCTCTCAGCCTTACTGCTTCACTAGGAGAGCCACTCCTCAGGCGGGTATTGTTTTCAGTTGTATCCACCTAACAAACAAATACACACACACCACCACCACCTTCACCACCACCACCACCATTACCACCACCACCACCATCGGGACTCTTTCAACCTCACTTCTTTACTAGGAGAGCCAATCCTCAGGTGGGTACTGCTTGATTTTATCAGCAGCCCCCCCCACCCACCCACACACACACACACACACACACACACACACACACACACACACACAAACACACACACACACACACACACACACACACACACACACACCACCACCACCACACTAACACACACACACACACAAGTATGGTTGCTACAGTCCAGGGGTAGGCCAAATAGGCCAAAAGGACTTGTACACACTCCAACACCACCGGGTCTCTGTCAACCCACACACACACTCATACACACACACACACACACACACAAGTATGGTAGCTACAGTCCTGGGGTAGGCCAAATAGGCCCATTTGGCGTAGTGGGTCTATTTGGCCTATTTATAGGCCGAATAGGCCACAGAGGCCACCCTTAAAGGCCAAATAGGCCAAATAGGCAAACCGTGACTGAAAGGGCTAAAAAATAAAAAGCATTGATAAATTGAACCACTGAGTATTGCTGGGTTTCTTGGCCGTCACCAACTTTGTAGCCATAGGAAAAGTAGTGCCAACCCTACTTGTACTGCCTCGATGTGCTCTTGTACTGCAGGGATTCATGGCCGTCACCAGAATGGAAGCCACAGGAAAAGTAGTGACGACCCTACTCGTACTGCCTCGATGTACTGTTGTACTGCAGGGGGTTCATGGCCGTCACCAAAATGGAAGCCACAGGAAAAGTAGTGCCAACCCTACTTGTATTGCCTTGATGTACTGTTGTACTGCTGGGGGTCATGGCCGTCACCAACTTTTTAACCATAGGAAAAGTAGTGCCAACCCTACTTGTACTGTCTCCGTGTACTGTTGTACTGCAGGGGTTCATGGCCGTCACCAACTTTGTAGCCAAAGTCAAACTAGTGCCAACCCCACACGTACTGCCTTGATGTACTGTTGCACTGCAGGGGTTCATGGCCATCACCAATTTCGTAGCCAAAGGAAGAGTAGTGCCAACCTCACATGTACTGCCTTGATGTACTGCAGGTGTTCATGGCCGTCACCAGCGTGTGGCCCCAGCTTGAGGGGGAGCTGAGGGTGCAACATGTTGAAACTCAATGTTCCCTCCCCTAACCTCTTGGATGTTTAGAGGGTGTATAGAAGTTGTTAAGAGGGTGTATAGAGGGACATATAAATATCTCACAGTTGTCTGCCACAAGTGATACCTGAGTTGTAAGTTGTAGCCATATGAAAACCAGTGCCAACCATATTGATGCCTTGTTGTAATGCAGGTGTTCATGGCCGTCACCAACGTGTGGCTGCAGCTTGAGGGTGAGCTGGCGCAACATGTGTATAGAGGGTGTATAGAGGGACAAACAACTTGCCAGTTGTTGCCATATGAAAACCAGTGCCAACCATATTGATGCCTCATTGTACTGCAGGTGTTCATGGCCGTCACCAATGTGTGGCCCCAGCTTGAGGGTGAGCTGGTGAGCCAGTTTGAGTCGCGAGAAGACCTCATTGACAGTGTTCTCATCAGCTGTCATATCCCCTGGTGAGAATAATGATCACATTCAAATTTGAAATTCCTGTTTTAAATTTTAAATTTGAAATTGTAACTGTAATCAAATGAAAGAACCTCATCGACCGTGTTCTCATCAGCTGTCATATCCCCTGGTGAGAATGACGTTTACATTCAAATTTGAAATCCCTATTTTAAAATTTGAAATTTGAAATTGTGCCTATAATCAAATGAGAGAACCTCATCGACAGCGTTCTCATGAGCTGTCATATCCCCTGGTGAGAAAAACGTTCACATTCATCATAATTTTAAATTTGAAATTTGAAATTGTAACTTGTAAATTTGAAATTATAATCTAATGAGAGGACCTCATCAACAGCGTTCTCATCATGAGCTGCCGCAGCCCCTGGCGAGAATAACGATCTCATTCAAATTTGAAATCCCTAATTTGACGTTTGAAGTTTGAAATTATAATCAAAAGAGTGGACCTCATCGACAGCGTCGTCATCAGCTGCCATCTCCCATGGTGAGTGAAAACTTGAAGTTCTTAATTTAAGATTTGGGAATTGCAATTCAAATCAAGTTTTTTCTTCAGATATAGTATAGGTTGGGTAGCTACTTGAGCTACTCAACCCTGATTTCAGGATTGTTGCGTAGCCATTGCATGGCGGAGCGCGAAGCGCGGAGCCTGGGGGGGATCGGGGGACAGCGCGTCCCGATATCGGGTGGCCCGGGGGGTGTAGCATTCTACAGCATGGCGTCGGAATGGCGACGCGTTGTCGAAAAATGAAACACTGACTCTAATGAAAAGCGAGGACCTCACCACAGCGTCCTCATCAGCTGTCATATCCCCTGGTGAGAATGACGATCACATTCCAATTTAAATTTCCTCTTCAGAAATTTTGAAATTTAAATTTAAAATTGTAACCCCAATCAAAATAGAGGGCCATTGACAGCGTCCTCATCAGCTGTCATATCCCCTGGTGAGAATGACGATCACGTTCCAATTTGAAATTCTTGTTTTGAATTTCGAAATTTAAAATTCAAAAATTGAAATTGATATTTTGAAATTTGAAATTTGAAAAATAATCAAAAGAGAGGACCTTGTCGACAGTGTCTAATCATGAGTTGCCGCAACCCCTGGTGAGAATAACACATTCAAATTTGATATTCCTAATTCAAAATTTAAAATTTGAAATTTGAAATTAGAATCAAAATAGTTGACCTCATCAACAGCGTTGTCATCAGCTGCCATCTCCCATGGTGAGTAAAATATTGAAATGCGTGTGTTAAAATTTAAAATTTGAAATGAAAATCAAAAGAGAAGACCCCATCAACAGCGTCGTCATCAGCTGCCTTATCCCATAGAGTTAGTATAAGAATCACATTTAAATTTGAAATTCATAATATCTTAAGAGAAGACCTCATCAACAGTGTATAAGGATAACATTTAAACTTTCGAGGAGTCAAGCCTTTTTTCTACGGTACGATTTCCAACCTGCAGCTTGGAAAGAGGTCGCGAACTTTCCTCAGTGTAGTTGCGCAGTATTCCGAGCTCATGCTCTTTTTTTTCTTTCTGCAACCGTCCGCCAACTGTGCGACCCAGGTGCGACTTCGTGGAACCCTCAGGTGTGCAAGTTTAGGGTGAAATGGGCCCTTGGCTTCCTTGAAGTGCGACCACGAATAAGTGATTTGTGCCCTGGCTCGCACCTAGGTCGCACCTGGGTCGCACAGGCCCAGCCCATGAGTCAGGATAGGTAGGTACACATAAGAGACCTCCCTATGGGCAAACTCTGTTCGGACAGCCACCGAGTACCAGCCCTATGTCTCTGGGCGGTACTCGCGAGGCTGACTTGAGGCTGTCTAGGTCGAGCCAACCCCTGTCGACTGCCTAGTGGGCACCTGCGCAATACACCTGTACAACCCAAACCTCATGTTTTGGGTACCACCTTCAGTATACTCAGAGATGAGCAAAGGGCAGGCAGTCGAAGAGGATGGGCAGTGGCATTGTGTGGGAGGCAGCTGCCTTAAACAATCTCTGTTACACATTAGTGCCAGCTTTGACTGACAGGTCGGGGGTTCAAGCATGTTCCTAGGTTCACGATTTCCGACCTGCCGCCTTGAAAGAGGTCGAGAACTTTCCTCTGTGTGCGGTGGTCCAAGCTCATGCTCTTTTTTTCTTTCTGCAACCGGTCGCCAATTGTGCGACCCAGGTGCGACCTCGTGCAACCCTCAGGTGTGCAAGTTTAGGGTGAAATGGGCCCTTGGTTGCCTCGAAGTGCGACCGTGAATAAGTGATTTGTGCCCTGGCTCGCACCTAGGTCGCACCTGGGTCGCACAGGCACAGCCCATGAGTCAGGATAGGTTGGTACACATTAGTAGGGGGCGGCTATATTATCTAATATTAGTGAATAAATAATATTCAATAATATTAAATAATATAAGTCGGACAAGCCGCCTCACCAGAATTTTGATTTTATTTGAAAAACTATTATTATTGTGACATTTTAATAATATTAGTTAATATTAGTTTTTCAAACACTAATATTTATTGCCGTTCCCTGCACATTAGTGCCAGCTTGGACTGACAGGTCAGGGGTTCAAACATGTTCCCAGGTTCACGATTTCCGACCTGCCACCTTGAAAGAGGTCGAGAACTTTCCTCTGTGTGTGGCGGTCCAAGCTCAGGCGCAGTAGCTGTTTTCGAAAGCAAAACCACAGTAACCTCCCCCAGGGCAAGCAGACAGGAAGGGTACTTCAACCTCACGCCCTGTTGCAAGGCGTAAGAATTTCCATTTTTCAATTCTTATACTTCCTAGGAGTCAGGTATTTTTCGTTCACCTGGCAGTAACATCAAAATTTGAATTTGAAATCATATTTAGTAACTCCCATTCAAACTGGGAAGGGCATTTCCATAATCGTATGAAAAATATATAAAATCATAGTGGTATATATTTTTATATGTATGATATTATAGTGTATATATATGTATAATATATATATATTATATGTATGTATGTATGATATTATATGGTATATATAGTGTATTATGTATGTATGTATGATATTATAGTGGTATATATATTGTATGTATGCTATGATATTATAGTGGTATATTATATTGTATGTATGTATGATATTATAGTGGTATATATATTATATGTATGTATGTATGATATTATAGTGGTATATATATTGTATGTATGTATGATATTATAGTGGTATATATATTGTATGTATGTAATGATATTATAGTGGTAATATATATTGTATGTATGTATGATATTATAGTGGTATATATATTGTACTATATGTATGTTATGATATTATAGTGGTATATATATTGATATGTATGTATGATATTATAGTGGTATATATATTGTATGTATGTATGATATTATAGTGGTATATATATTGTATGTATGTATGATATTATAGTGGTATATATATTGTATGTATGTATGATATTATAGTGGTATATATATTGTATGTATGTATGATATTATAGTGGTATATATATTGTATGTATGTATGATATTATAGTGGTATATATATTGTATGTATGTATGATATTATAGTGGTATATATATTGTATGTATGTATGATATTATAGTGTATATATATTGTATGTATGTATGATATTATAGTGTATATATATTGTATGTATGTATGATATTATAGTGGTATATATATTGTATGTATGTATGATATTATAGTGGTATATATATTGTATGTATGTATGATATTATAGTGGTATATATATTGTATGTATGTATGATATTATAGTGGTATATATATTGTATGTATGTATGATATTATAGTGGTATATATATTGTATGTATGTATGATATTATAGTGGTATATATATTGTATGTATGTATGTATGATATTATAGTGGTATATATATTGTATGTATGTATGATATTATAGTGGTATATATATTGTATGTATGTATGTATGATATTATAGTGGTATATATATATTGTATGTATGTATGTATGATATTATAGTGGTATATATATTGTATGTATGTATGTATGATATTATAATGTATCATATTATTGTAATGTATGTATGTATGATATCATAGTGGTATATGTATTGTATGTATGTATGATATTATAGTGGTATATATATTGTATGTATGTATGTATGATATTATAGTGGTATATATATTGTATGTATGTATGTATGATATTATAATGATATATATTGTATGTATGTATGATATTATAGTGGTATATATATTGTATGTATGTATGTATGATATTATAGTGGTATATATATTGTATGTATGTATGATATTATAGTGGTATATTATATTGTATGTATGTATGTATGATATTACAGTTATATATATTGTATGTATGTATGATATTATAGTGGTATATATATTGTATGTATGTATGATATTATAGTGGTATATATATTGTATGTATGTATGATATTATAGTGGTATATATATATGTATGTATGTATGTATGATATTATAGTATGATTTATATATGTACTGTATGTATGTATGATATTATAGTGGTATATATATTGTATGTATGTATGATATTATAGTGGTATATATATTGTATGTATGTATGATATTATAGTGGTATATATATTATTGTATGTATGATATTAAGTGGTATATATATGTATGTATGTATGATATTATAGTGGTATATATATTGTATGTATGTATGATATCATAGTGGTATATATATTGTATGTATGTATGTATGTATGATATCATAGTGGTAGTTTCAATTAGCCCCTCCGAGTAATCTAAACATGTTCTTGATGATTAGATGTTGGGTAAGTCCCTTGAGCCTAATACGCTACCCCTGGATTGCGTACATGCCCATACATGCCCAATGTTGCATGCATTTTGCACACATACATGCCTAATGTTGCATGCATTTTGCACACATACATGCCCAATGTTGCATGCATTTTGCACACATACATGCCCAATGTTGCATGCATTTTGCACACATACATGCTCAATTTTCTGTGTAGGTACTTTGACGGATCATTGGCAACCAAGTACAGGGATGGCTACTCCTTTGATGGTGGACTCACTAACCTCATCCCTGTCGTACCAGGTATGACTGTATGAGACTATGAGCGACCGACTTTTTTTGTCGTATGAGGTATATGTGACCCACTCTTTTGTTGTACCAGGTATGACTGTATGAGACTATGAGCGACCCACTTTTTTTTGTCGTATGAGGTATGAGTGACCCACTATTTTGTCAGACCAGGTATGAGACTATGAGCGAGCCGACTTTAGTTGTCGTAATGAGGTATGAGTGACCCACTATTTTGTCGGACCAGGTATGAGACTATGAGCGACGGACTTTTAGTTTGTCGTATTAGGTCTGAGTGACCCACTATTTTGTCGTACCAGGTATGACTGTATGAGACTATGAGCGACCGACTTATATTTTGTCGCATGAGGTATGAGTGACCCACTCTTTTGTCGGACCAGGTGTGACTGTATGAGACTATGAGCGACCCACTTTTATTTGTCGTATGAGGTATGAGTGACCCACTCTTTTTTCGGACCAGGTATGACTGTATGAGTCTATGAGCGACCCACTTTTAATTTGCCGTACCAGGTACGAGTGCTCACTTTTATTTTTCCATCTCACTGCGTCTCAGGTATAATTGATCACTTTTTCTGTTGTCCCAGGTATGAGTGACCCTCTGTTTCCGTGCGACGCCTCGCAAATTGAGCGACTCGGCCCCATTCCTAAATGCTGTTTTCTATGTTGTACGACAGAATGAGGGCAATCAAATATATCATATGTGGGGAACGACAACTAATATTAATGTATGAAAAACTAGTATTAACTAATATTATTATAGTCTCACAATAATATTAGTTTTTCAAATAAATTCAAAATTCTGGTGAGACGGCTCGTCAGTCTAATATTAACTAACGCCACTCGAAGGAGCTGATATCCATAACTAAATAAAAACATATTCGTCAGGTATTCCTGCACAACGTTTCCCAATTGTTTCACTACCAGTTTCTGCAGGCAACGGCAACACTCTTCAGATTAGCTGCTTTTCGTAACTGAATAAAAAACATTTTACTGCAAAACAGTTCCCAATGCCATTTGCTGCAAGCAACAGTAATACATTTTGAATGAGCTGTTTTCCATAACTAAACATAACACAAAAACAGATTACTGCACAACATATCCCCACTGTTTCCAATGCCACGTGTCGCAGGCAACGGCAACGCCGTTCGGATAAGCTGTTTTCCTGGAAAGCGGATGACCTCATTCGGTGAAATTCATATTGCACCTGACACTTATGATGAACTGGTAGGTGGTGGTGGTGTCGCAAAGTGTTGTGATCGTGTCTGTGTAGTGTTGTGTAGATGGTGGTCTGCCCCTGTAGTGTTGTGTAGTGTGCAGTTGAGTCGTGTTGTGTAGTGCGGTTCAGGGTTGTGTAGATGGTGTTGTGTAGTGTTGTGGAATGTGCAGGGTTGTGTCGTGTTGCCCATTCCCTCTGATGTGTTGTGTTGTGCGGTTCAGGGTTGTGTAGATGGTGTTGTGTAGTGTGCAGTTGTGTCGTGTTGTGTAGTGCTGTGTTGTGCGGTTCAGGGTTGTGTAGATGGTGTTGTGTAGTGTGCAGTTGTGTCGTGTTGTGTAGTGCTGTGTTGTGCGGTTCAGGGTTGTGTAGATGGTGGTGTGTAGTGTGCAGTTGTGTCGTGTTGTGTAGTGCTGTGTTGTGCGGTTCAGGGTTGTGTAGATGGTGGTGTGTAGTGTTGTGTAGTGTGTATAGTTGTGTCGTGTTGTGTGGTTCAGGGTTGTGTAGATGGTGTTGTGTAGTGTTGTGGAATGTGCAGGGTTGTGTCGTGTTGTGATGTGTTGTGTTGTGCAGTTCAGGGTTGTGTAGATGGTGTTGTGAAGTGTTGTGGAATGTGCAGTTGTGTCGTGCTGTGTAGTGTTGAGTTGTGTGGTTCAGGGTTGTGTACGTGGTGTTGTGGAATGTGTAGGTTTATGTCGGCTGTGTAGTGTTGTGTTTTGTGCGTTCAGGGTTGTGAACGTGGTGTTGTGGAATGTGTACAGGTTTTGTACTGTGTTGTGTCGTGCTCTCAGGGTTGTCTGTATAATTGTGTTATGTAGCGTAGTTTACAATATAAAGGTTGTATTGTCGAGTTGTGTAGGGTTGTGTTGAATTCTCTGTTTTCCTGGAAAGCAGATAACCGCCTTCACGGCGAAATTCATATTGCACCTGACACTTTTGATGACTGGTGGTGCTGTGTACTTTTGTACTGCCTTTGGCGAAATTCACATTGCACCTGACACTTTTGATGACTGGTGGTGCTGCGTACTTTTGTACTGCCTTTGGCAAAATTCACATTGCACCTGACACTTTTGATGACTGGTAGGTGGTGGTATGCAGTGTTGTGTAGTGTGCAGTTGTGTTGTGCTGTGTAGTGTGCAGTTGTGTCGTGCTGTGTAGTGTTGGGTTGTGTTGTCAAATTAGCTGTTTTACTGGAAAGCAGATGTCTGCCTAGAATGAAATTCACGTGGCACCTGACACCTTGCACCTGATAAAATTCACTTCACACCTGACACCTGACAAGACAATTCACTTTGCACCTTATGACATTAACTTGGCTCAAACCTGACACCTGCACCTGATGAAATTCACGTTGGCACCTGATGAAACTAACTTGAAGCACCTGACAAGACAATCACATTGGCACCTGATGACAATTAAATTGGCACCTGACACCTGGCACCTGATGAAATTCACTTGGCACCTGACACCTGGCACCTGATGAAATTCACTTGGCACCTGATGAAATTTACTTGGCACCTGATGAAATTCACTAAAGCCACCTGACACCTCACCTGCATGAACCTGATAAATCACCTCTCTGGCACTTGACACCTTGCACCTGATGAAATTCCACTGGCTGGGACCTGACAAAGAACAATTCACTTGGCACCTGGTACCTGATGAAATTCACTTGGCAGCTGTCTGCCTTTGGTGAAATTCACATGGCACCTGACACTTTTGAGCATGGAACTGGTGTGCTGTAATGTACTTTTGTACTGCCTTTGGTGAAATTAACACTGCACCTAACATGTTGATGACAGGCTAGGTGTTATGTATGGTAAGGTTTTAGGTATGGTGCCCTGGGCTTGCCCCCAATGTCATTGGTAACCCTGCCTCACACACCACCACCAGGCTGATGAGGCCTCAACCAAATGATTACTTAACCTCTGACCACCACCCTATGCCAAACCCTAAACCCTAAACCCTATAAACCATGAACCACCTGCAGCCTGCCACTACTGACCACCAAGCCTACTGACAGAGCCTACACTACCAGGCCTGACACCACTGACCACCACTAGGCCCTTACCCTACCAGCCTACCCAGGCCTACCACCACTGACCACCATAAGCCATACCCTACCGGCCACCCCACTGGCCACCAGCCACCACTACGACACCACTAAGCCTACCACTACCACTACCAGGCCTACCCACTACTGACCACCAGCCCCTACCACCACTGACCACCACTAGGCCCTAACCACTACCAGGCTCCTACCACTACTGGAACCACCAGCCTACCACCACTGACCACCACTAGGCCTACCAACATAACCTAGGCCAGGTAAACACTACTGACCACCACTATGCCCAAACCCTAACCCTAAATCTGATGAACCACTTTGCAGGCCTCCACTCCATACAAACCCATGTGTGCCCTAGGGCATTAACGCCCTACCCCCACACGACACTGGTCATCAACACCCCCCACACTAGCCCACCAGTCCCCGCAAGCCTCACTAACCATGTGACCCTACCTCTGACCAACACCCTAAACCCAAACCTGAACCATCAACCCCACTTTGCAGTCCTACAACTCCATATAAACCATGTGTCCTGGGCAAATGAACGCCTGCCCCACAATGTCACTGGTAACCTCACAGTCTCACATCACCACCACCCTGTAGGCCTCACTAAATGATTACGTACCTCTGACCACACCCAGCCAACCTAAATCCTGAACCCTAAACCCTAAAACCACCTTGCAGGCCTCACTCCTTGCAGACCATGGTGTCAACCGTGGCACTTGGAACCAGCTCCGCATGAGATACTGATGTCCCTAATAGTCAAGGGCAGGAAGGATGCTAAGGTGAAGTCGACTACTGCATTTAAACACATGCTCATGATCCTTAAAGGTCGAGAGCTGAAGGGCCGCCCCCCCACATACGTATGCTAGGTGCAGTCGACTACTTAAATTAAAACACTGCATCCAAACAATCGACCATGCGCATGATGCTACTTTAATGGCCCAAACGAGTGGTCGCCCCTATGCGTCTCGCCCTACCAGTGAGTCCGACTTACTCCCAATTAAACCACTCTGCCCCGACATCAGACACGCTTATGTTGACATAGTGACAAGTACGCGAGGTGAACGGCCACATGCTAGCGTGAGTGTCAACTTACTTCATTATTAAAAACGATGCTCATGATCCTTACAGTCAATGGGGCCAATAAGGATCGCTAGTGATCGACAGACCTTTCCCAATTAGAATAGCACCCCCCCCCAAGAGCTGTCCTTAAAGTCAGGCAGCGAAAGGATGTCTGGTGGAGTCGACTACTTCTAAATTAAACACTGCCATGTTATCAGTCAAAGCAGGAAAGGATGCTAGGTGAGTCGACGTAACTTCAATTAACACATGCGGCATGTCCCTCTAAAGTAGGCAGGAAGGATGCTAAGTGTGTCCGAACTACCTCAATTAAACACTATTGCGCATGTCCCTAAAGTCAGGCAGGAAGGATGCCTTCAGGTGAGTCGACTTTTATGTGCCATGTCCTTAAGTAGCGGGGGCTAGTGAGTCGACTACTTCAATTTAACACATGCGCATGTCCCTTAAAGTCAAAGGCAGGAAGGATGCTAGGTGAGTCGACTACCTCAATTAAACACATGCTCATGATCCTCGAAGTCGAGCCTTGAAGGGCATGAAGTATGCCAGGTGAGTCGACTAATTCAACCTAACAACTGCCAACAACTCACATGCCGCATGTGACTAATAGGCAAGGCAGTAGGGATCGAGGTGAGTCGACTACTTCATGTGAAAAACATGCCATATTCCTATGTAGTTCCAGGCATTAGGAAGCTAGGTGAGTCGACTACTTAATTAAAACACTTGCTTCATGTCTTAAAGTCAGGGGGGGATGCTAGGTGAGTTCGACTATCTTTTCATTAAACAGTTGCCCGTTTGCATTGTGCCTTATAGAAAGGCCTCCTACCTTGGTTATCCCCCCACACCCACGATCCCCCCATCACACACTATGTTTGCCTCAAGACTGTGGCTATGTTTTGCAACTCCGCTCTTTACAAACTCTACTAGTTCTCCAATCTTTGAGTGCTCCTTCCTTGGTTTAAC